>JBBIGC010160549.1:0-16733 GCA_037576955.1 Lepidarchus adonis
GAGAGAGAGAGAGAGAGAGAGAGAGAGAGAGAGAGAGAGAGAGAGAGAGAGAGAGAGAGAGAGAGAGAGAGCGCAATGGGGGAGACATTGACTGACATTATGGAAATGTGCTATGTTTGTGGATAAGGGACATTTATTGAGTGAAGGCCGTTGGACTCTCAGGAGAAGGAGGTGGAGAAGACGGGTGTATTTTCCAGAGGTGGGGGACTAGAGTCGCATGATTTGACTCAAAGCGGACTTGCAAATGTGAGCTAGTACTGATAAGACTTGGTAACTCGAAGGAACTTTATGTTTTCTGACGTTTTTTATACATTCTGAAAAACGTGAAATGTGAAATGTGGCAAACCAGCGTTCAGTTTAAACCAGACCTGTAATCCAATCAAATGTTTTTCTGTACTGACCTCTTGTAAAACTCGTCTTCCTTGTTTGTATTTGTATCTTCTCGTCTTTATATCACTTGAGTCATGCTTTTAGTCTCATGTGCTCAACGCTTCATCATTTACGATGGGACAAAACTTTTTAATGAGAATTTCAGGCTCATCTGCTCATTTATGCATCACTTTCGTCGCACTATAGTTAGTCTGTCATTTGTCTGGAAAAAGACTTTTGGGTGAAGAATGTGGAAAAACAATTTGAAGAATTTGAACAAAAATAATTATAAATGGAATCAACACATTGGAATTAACAACAACAACAACAACAACGCACAAAAAAGTAATTAGGTATTTTCCTAAAATCATTCAGCCCTAGTTGTGGGCTCAGTCAGGTCCAGTGAACAGTAGTGGTCAGTAATGTGGCAATGTTGGCATGATTTGGTGGTTCCCTGTTTTATCTTCAGTATCACCAGTACTTGTAGGCCACTACATTTGCATATCATTGAGGACATTAAATACTAAATACAAATGATAGACTGTTTAAAAATATATATATGAATAATATTTTTTATTTTTTATTTTTTAAATAGAATTTATTTTTACAAACTTTACAAAAAAAACCCTGTTCTTCTCCTTCTTAAATCCTCCTTTTTTGGGTAAAATTTACATTTTTAAAAGTGCTTTTAACTTGAAAACAAAATCTCAGTTCTTCCAAATTTTCCCCCAGTTCCAATTTAGTGGCATCCAACTTCACCAACTGGTTAGGACACACCTGTCTCATACTACTACCCAGACTGGGACAATGAAGGCGATATTCCAATATGTATGACTATTATGATCAATTTAACATGAAATTGGACTTTAATTCCTATTTCTAAGCATATCATGGGTATATTTAGGACCTAAACACCACTGAGCCACTGTATGAAGTTCTTGTCCCATTTGTTGCTTTTTAAGTTGGGACAGAAAATTTGAATTGTAGGTGGGTTAACAATACAACCCCATTGCTGACAATTGAGCATCAAAATGTTATCAAATTTCACTTTTTTACAAATGCAATTGTATCCTAACCTAAAAATAACCTTAAAATAGCAGGAAATAACCAGCTATCGACAACATAAAATTAATAAAATGTCCCAAAATAATCCCCATGTTGGCCACAGTTGCCTTCACAGTTGATATCATAAGGTAAGTTTGGTGTAAATATTTTTTATTTTCTGTCAGAATATAATAAAACTGTATTTCTGTAACATGTGAAGATTGTGGAAGTAAATGCAGAAAAGTGTGATTTTCTGAATAAAAAAAGAAACAACAAAATCATCGATCTCACAATGTAAGAAAACAGGAAAACTCGTGAACTAACATAGACAAACACATAGAAATACATAAGCAAACTTAATAACCGACCACAAGGGACTGAGACACGTGGGTATAAATACTCTGACAAAACACAAGACGCCTGGTGAAGGGCGGAGACAAGACAAGAACAGGTGACCAGACCAAACTCATTACTAAAGAACCGCGGCGTGACAATGACGCATGACAAACTCTGAGGAAACTGTGACAATGGTACAAAAAAATCTAGAATCTTTTTCTTATGACCAGTCAAAAAATTCAGATGTTACAGAAGAACATATACTATGGTTGGTGAGTTTTGGGTCAGTTTCAATTCCAATTAAATAAAGCCAGTAATAACCAGTTGAGTTTGGTTTTTAAATTTGCTTTTCAAATGTCTTTTTTGGTCACTGAATTGGGCAGCATGGTTCATATATATGGTTTAGATATGGTGGTAAAGTATGACACACTGCAGCGCTTTTTCAGATGTTTCTCTACACTCCATGTAGAGCTAGGGCAGCGGGTTTGAGAAAAATGTTAGTAACAAGGGTCAGTTACTTGAATCAATAGTGAATGTGGTAAAATTATGAGTTATATTATCTGTCTTTGCGGGGATGTGCTTTAGACACAGTTTGCAGTGCTCACTCCTCTGCTTTTAAAAGCTTGAAGTATCTCCACAGCCTTAGATCCTTCTTTTCAACAACATCCTCATCTTTTGAGCCTTGGGCTATATCCGCAGCTTTATCTTTTTAAGTAACACTGTCAATGGAGTTGTTGTTCATTTTCTGCCGCCATTTTCCCTTTTATCCCGCTTTCACTCCTGATGTTCACACGGCTGAAGTAAGTCCATACATTACTCCAGGCTGCTTCCATCCGCTACTCCTACACTCGGCTTTATACCGTCCATGTCATATTTGCATTATCGTTTTATTACCCACCTCTGATTAGCATTGCTATACATCTGTCTACAAGGAATATTTCAACACAAATTGCTACTGGAATTGCTCTATAATGACATTTGACAAAAAATGAAAAAAAAAAACCCATGTATGCACTCAATCACATGATACTGAAATTAATATCTGGTAATAGACACTGAGATGTATGCCTCTACAGTCTGACAGCATCTTATTTTATAATACTTCACTAAATATGTACAAACTCATTGTAGACTGAAGTTATTAAAAATAATTTAAACCAACAAAAAAATTGTTTATTTGTAACATTGTTTCATTTTTTGTGAAATTTAATTTTACATATCAGGCTTAATGCTAGTTAAATAATAATGCAAATGTATTAATAATAGTGATTATTTTAAATAAAGCAATGTTAATGTTCATTGTATTTTTTTCTTCAAAATGTACAGTTAAAGTGCTGAACCAAAAAACTGCTGTATAAGGCAAACTGGATTTCATATCCCATTATTTATTTTATATATTGGTTCCAGTATATTGAATAATTTCGATTAAATCGCTGGACTAATTTAAAATTATTATTATGTTAAACCACAAGAGTAAATTTGCATTCATTCTGGTTCACAGATATTAATGCAGCCCAGCTATTTTCATATTTAACCAGCTTTTCTTTTGCCTATTTTAGCACATGGCTCTGCTGAAGTCAAATCTCTGGTATCAAACCTCAACACAGCAGGAAACTCACACCAGGAGCAGTATTTTGGGGTTAAGGAGGGTGAGGTCGCTGTTCACTCCCTCGCTCACTCATATTTTTTCCCAGGGTTAGAACCAGCGACTCTCTGGTGCAAGCTTCCTATTGGACCTTTAGGCCATGGCTGTGTGTTCAAATCTATTATTAAAATACACTATCACAGTAGCCTTAGTAGAGATCCACAATGGAGAATCCACAACCAGAATTTACATAATTAAAATATTAATATAAATATTTGCTCAAAAAAACAGACCAATATTTTGAATCGTTTTTATAAATGTATTGCTCTCTGGAAGAGCGAATGTTAATGTGATGCTACGATACTGTTATTAAATACTAGCATTTGTGAATGGGACTTTTTGACTGTTTTAATCCAGGTAGATGTAGTCCTAAGTTTATAATTTTTTTTTAAAAATGTGCTTAGCTATTGGCACCCAGCAAGTATCCACATGAAAAAGTTCAGATATTGCAGCATCCTACAAATTCTACATCAGTGGATCTAAAGTATTTTGATTAAATACTTGATCTGTAAAAATGTCCTTGTGTTGTAACTTTCGTCTTAACCTTTAATACAGCGTGTATAACTGTAAAGCACATTTAAAATCTCATACTGGCTTTTTATGCTTCTATACGGTTTCAGAATGTAACTTATGAAGCCGTTTTCAAAGGCCAGTGCGTCATCAAAGTCAGAGAGAGAGATTTACAATGGGAGATTAAACAATTTATGACTTCTTGACCACAGAAGCGAGCAGGTTGAACCTAATTCGCTTACGATAGAAGGCCGTGTTGACTTCACTTTTGTCTTCATAGTGGAGTCAGTCGGTAGGACATTCATCTATAGTTTACCTTGGCATTTCCAGTCTCTCGTTAACCTTCAGCTGGCATTCAAATGATGCCATTTCTCTCATGCGACCTTGATTACAGATGTGTGTGTGTTTTTTTTGTTGTTTTCTTCTCAGTTGATAAGATGGCAATGCACCCAGGGATCTGTGGTATTTATCTAGCGTTTTGTCATTTGGTTTTTCAGCGACTTGATTTTTCTTTCTTCCTCAGTAATGAAAACCCCTGATGTCCTTCACGAGTCCTCTGATTCTCACTGCCTGACTCCATGACTCTGGTGTTTGCTAACTCTGGATGAGCCAATGTAACTCAACAAAAGTTTACTCAAGCAGAACCCTTCAGGTTCCAGGTCAGATCCCAGCTGTGCTGTGTGCCGTGCATGGCTGAGAGTTTAGAGGAAAGCCATTTGTTGCGTTTCCTTTGGGAACAAAAGCTCCTTTCTCCAACATGGTTTAGCATTCTTATCACAATGCATTAAGATGCACAGCAGTGCCGCTTGGCCAGAAGTATCTGCTGGGTGGCTTCATGACACTGCAAGCTGAGGACTAGAAAAGAACGGCTTAATTAATTCCATGAACATGAGTAGGGATGGGTTCTGAAACCTGGTACTAAACGGGGCCCGGGGCTAAATGTGTAAAGAAAGGAGTGTGGATAAGCACTGAGGTTAATAGTGCTGCTCTCGGTTCTGGAAAAATTAATAAATGAGATTTTTTGTTCGTGCATAACTCCGTTACTGATTAAGACCTTAGTGCTCTCTCTGTCAGACGCCTCCAGTGCGGTCTATGGGGAAATGGTGGAGTTCCCTCATTCAAGCCTAGAGACTTGTGTTTGTTCATGCCTATGTCTGTAAATCTGCCTGGTGGTCTTTGCACCAATATTTTTGTACCCGTGCTTTGTTCCGTCGTGTTTAGTGTATTGTTTCATGTTCTGGCCTCTTTTATGTCCAGGTTTGGTTTGGTTTTCATGTCTGGTTGTGTCTGGTATTGTCATGTTTTGTCTTCTTGTCTAAGCCCATGTTTTGGTTTTTCCTTAGTCTGTAGTCTCGAGTGCCATGTTTTGTTTTTTCTGTCTTACTTTGTCTGGTTCTGTTATAGTTTTGTCTGCGGGTCCCTGTGCCATGTTCTGTAGTTTAGGATTTTTTCATGTTTTGTCTGGTCTCTTGCGCTTTGTTCAGTTTCGAGTGTAAGTTCTGTGTTCATTCCTGGTCCCATGTCTTGGTCTTGTCATGTTTTGTATTAAGGTCTGTCTTGTTCTAGTCTGGGTGTCTTGCTTAGTCCTTGTTCTGTTCTTGCCAAGGTTTTGTGTAGATTTCTGTCTCGTTGTACCTTTGTCTAGTTCTGGTCCTGTCCTGTCATGGTCTTGAATTGTCAATGTCTTTGGTCCTGTGTCATGTTGAGGGTTGTGTCCTGTGCTGTTTCCTGTCTAGTAATGTTTTTTTTCCCTTGCTCTATCCATCCTTGCCTAGTCTTGTTTGTTTCAGCTTTATATTCCCTTTTGTTTCAGTCTACTTCAGTCTTTGATTAAAATTCATTTATATTTACACTACAACCCGTCTACGCATAATTCCACAACCGAAGACATCACAGACTGATTGACTTTTACTAAGTTTACAGTTTGAATCCAGTAAGTATACAGTAACGACATAATTGCATTATTAATCGTAAATGTAATCGTTTACTTTTAGGTACATTCAGTACTGACAGGCTTTGTATTTGTTTGTTTTGATGTCAGGAAATAATTCAACATGCAAAACACACCAAATATGCAATAACAGCTTCTGATCCAAATCGTAATGAAATATCACATCTATCTATACACAAACCGTAGTATGGCGTTAAAGTTTCAACACATTATCTACATTATCTTATGGTTGCAACAATAACCATATCACTGTCAAACTACTGTATAAGGAGACCATTACAGCCATTTTACCCTCCTAACACTCTTCCACTACATATTTCCTGATATTTTCAGAAAGTTATTGTACAACACCTTTCTATCATACATATGCTGATATTTTTAATAGCTTGCACACTCCATCCCATCACCAATACAAAGCATGGCTCCTGTTTGAGCTATTTCACTGCTAATAGTGCCCACTAGTGGTAAATCTTTGCCCTGCTCAATGTGAATGAGTTAGTTACAAGTCACTTATATTGAAATATGGTCTGGTAGGTGGTTGGCTACAAAAATGTTTGGAGATGATAAAGAGGTTTGTAGACTTTCTGTCTAATTAAAGAAAGGACATAATATAAGGACAGGTTATAGATCAGATAATGGCTTTCAAATGCAGAGGATCTGACTGGTATTTCGAATGGGATTATGAATGCTGGATGGTGTATAAATGTATTACTTCAGAAGAGCAGAACATGAGTGTCATACTGTGGTAATCACACCTCAACAAGTCACTGTTTCATTTCTTTAGCACTAATCTGGGTAGATTTAGTCTAAATTTTCATAGGTTTTACTGTATCTGCATCAGCACATACTACAAACCTGAAAAACCTGTAATTTTGACAACATCTCACAATTCCCACAGCAGTGCATCCCTGATATTAGTGCATCAGGTTCAGCATCCAGCTCGCTTCCTAAATGCCAGTCCCTGTGTGACAGCTTGTCATTTGTACTTTAACTCCTCTCTCGCCTCTTTCATTCCCGTCCAGGATGGCAGGTGAAGAGGAGTGAGGAGTTCACTGAATAATGCAGTGCATCAGACTTACTAGACTGAAACATATACTTCATTTCTACATGAATAAATATATAGTTCTGTCAAAACTTCTACTCTTCATAAATGGGAAATTAAATCAACCAATAGAAATGTTACAAAATCCTAATTTATACAATCTCATATCAATAAACAATACAAATAAGAATGTTATCGTTTTTTCGATTGTTATAGTAGCATTGCCTGTCTGAACATTTGCAGCCACCTTTGTGACTTTCAGGGATTTTAGTGTTAAATACTATCTTCATTATATGAGCATTTTATAATAATAAGAAAACTATTTTGAACTATTTTTATTGATGCTTTTATAATTGCAGTTCTGAGTGCTAACTATTATTTTTATTAATAATTATTCTAACAATTTTATATCATTACTGTTATTTGATTAAAAATAGTTTTTAGTAATTTTTATTAAGATTAATAAAATATTTTTTAAAAAATGTAAAAGTTGATTTAACTGCTAAACTATGTGTCTGATCTGGCAACCCAGCACTTCTGTTTTAGTAGCAATGAGTGGTGCAGGAGATCAGAGGAAACTGTCTTTTTGTAAATGGAAACTTTCTGCTCCATTTGTGATGGTGAAATAGGGAGCAATGAAGGTTTATAAGGCGTTTAGGACTGTTTTTTTCTGACACAGCTGGTGTTATCATCCAGTGCAGTCTGAATCATTTCCCACAGCTCTGGATGATGGGCTGGTCTTTCTGCGATAGGTCCTCGACTTACTTTGTTTTTACGTGGCCATAAGTCGGAATCAAGACTTTCTTAATACTTTTATGGGAGATGGTAACAACCACGAAACGTCATACGTTCAGGATTTTCTGTAGTGAATTTGAAAGCCATTGCAGTTCTGCTCCACACCTCAGGTCCAGCAGATACTTGGGCATTGTGACCTCAGGCTTCTTTACTGCCACTATAAAGAGGAGTGTTTCCTCTGATAAAAATTAGAATGAAATCACCTTCATTTTTGCTCACTTTTGATGTGTGACCCCCAACATGGCTAAATTAATCGCCCCCCATTATCAGACTGCCACAGGAAAGACTGACGTCCCATTTTATTGGCCGAACATTTCTATGGAGATTATACAACAACAATAATATTATTATTATTATTAAGTTATATTTAGATTTTCACAAACCCAAACTCGCTTTACAAAGAAACACACACACACAGAGAAAAAAAAAGAAAATAATAATAATAATAACAGTAAGAATAATAATAACAATAAGAATAATAATAACAATAAGAATAAGAATAATAAGAATAATAATGACTAAATAAACAGAAGAAAATGTCAACCATTAAACAGAAAGGTTTTTACAACCTGTGTGAGCGCCGTCCATCATCAGACAGTGATGTAATAAATGTTACACATGGAAATTCTGTGCAAATTTAAAGCAAACAAATAAAATCAGCTTTTCCTTTTAGCTGTCGCTGTACCGCCTCTCTCCTCCCTTCTTCCTCTCCTTATGCAGCATGATTCATTCACACCATTTTGCCTGTGGCAGGGCGAGTGAGGGAAGAGTGCGGGTTCAAGAGTGATGTATAACTCCTTTTAATAGGCCTCTTCACTTCTGTCTCCCGCCAGCAAGCCATTGTGGATGTCCATATTCAGGGAATCAATTTTAGAACTCCTTAAAGAGTTTCAGGGTCTTCAGACTTTTTTCTGTAGACTCTGTCACTGTCCTCTTATTTAGAGCCACCGTCATTGTTCCTGTACGCAGAGTCATATCTCAGCAATGTCCTTTATACTTTAAACGGCGTCTCTGTCGGAAACGGAGTTCTTTTTTAGAATAAAACTTTAATGAGATTGTACAAGATATCCAGACAGATGTTGGGCTGGGAACAGCTTATTCCCCAAATAATATGAGAGTTTTGTCAAGAGGCCACTCGGTTCGTCTGAATGAACTTAGAAATGCACGGCACAGTGTTGCAGACGCACGTTTTTGTAGCGTCTGCCGTTGAGGAACAGCTCAGTGGCAGTCGCGTCCTCGTTGATGCTCAGTGAGATTAATTTCCCAACTTCCAACCCCAGGGGTTCTGCGGTTCCCCCGTGGCGCCGGTTTTTTGTGCGGTTAGAGATTGAAGCACAGTGTTCTCATAGACAAAATTTGGGAAAAACAGGACGCTTCTGGCTTCACTAAAAAGCAATGGCTCTTTACTATAAAACGGCCCATGTGATTGGTGCTCAAAGCTCCAAGAATGACATCACGGTCTATCCCGCAGATGAGCGGACTCCCCTTTGCTATTTCCTCTCTTGATCAAATGATGGAACTCATTTAATCTCCACCCATTTAATTCTGACCTTTAATCCAGGTCACAGCATTCCTGGCCTGTATTTCTCAGGTACAGTTTATTCACTGGAAGTGATGATAAATTCCAAGGTGATCAGAAGGTCCCAGGTTCAAGTCCCAGCCCAGGGAACACAGAGGTACTGTGGAGTGAGGGGGGTAAATGCAGGGGTCACGCTTCATTGTCGTGCACTTTGTTTCATGGGATGTGTTCACAATGACCTTTGTCATTGTCTACAGTGAAACGTCACACTAGGGCTGCACGATATGGACAAACAATATCATTATTGTGATTATACAGCTGCACATTGTGATTTGTGATATTTTTCAACACATTAAAAGATTCATATCATGATTCTCTCATTTAAAAAAAGTATGTTAGTACTGTTAAAGCTTCACAATGTACTGTATATTCACCCCCATACAGACCATATAAGGAAGCTTTAAATGCAGCTCATTTTTAATTCATCATTTTTGTGAGGTCACAAAACCAAGACATTTGCAAAAAAAAAAAAAAAACAGTTTAGCCATGCTTCATTCACAAGGAAGTTCTAAGAAGCTCTGCAACTCAGCAGCCTTCTGCAAGATCAATACATAATAGTGATTAGTGATTCATGATTTCCGATCATTGTGAACACACCACAACGAAATTTGTCCTCTGCATTTAACCCATCACAGCTATCAACAGCGCCCGGGCAGCAGTGAAGTGGGGACGGTACTTTGCTCAGGGGTTCCTCAGTGGTGCCCGGGCTGGGACTTGAACCTGCAACCCTCAGATCTTAGGGGCAAAGTCCTAAACACTAGGCCTCCACTATTGATATTGTGATAAAGATGTACTGATGATATATTGTGCTGAACTAATTGATACTGATCTAAAAACTGCTCTTGAACAACAGAAGAAGAAAAAAACTACACAGGACTTGGGATCACCTTAGGGTTGTTTCTTCAGGAGTATTTTTTTGTGTAGTTGATTTTTACACACGTTTACACATTATATTGGCTGAATATCGGTGATACACTACAGCACAGTGGTGTCCAGCTCTGGAACACCTGATTCAACTCACCTGTTCATTGGCAGGTGCAGTGAATGTAATGGGACATGCCAAACTGTGCAGGACCAGAGTTTGTTCCTCGGTTCTTGGTTTGGATTTCTAGCATCTTGAAACTTTATAACGGTTCTTCACCCTGTGGTTCTATAAAGAACCATCCAATGATGATCATGTACACAGAAGGATTTCTGAGACCTTTAAATTAATGTCTAATGCTTTGGTGTAGAGATGTTCAAAATTATGATTTTTAAAAATCGATTAAGCTAGTGTTTTTTTTTTCATTAATCAACTAATCTATTAACTAATTAATACATTTATTTATAGATCAATTTGAATAAAATATTCCCACATTTTAGAAGGTTGTGTGCATGCATTTTGTTCCTGTTTGCTGCTTTGGAGAATCCATGCTTGAGCCGTGACTGGAGGCAGCCATGTTGTTTTTTTAAATTCGATGTGTAGATGATTGACGTAAAGGTGGAAACACGGTAAGCAGTCTTGATTAGATGTGTCTAAACTTTTGACGGGCACTGTAGGTGTGTGCACTTCAGTGGAAAACCAAGGTGATCTTTATTATGATAAGCTGGGTGAGGGAACTGAATGAAATCAATGAGAGCGTTACGGATCATAGCGGAGGGGTCAGAGAGGTCCGGCCCGAGGAAGCACTTCATTGCTTCATATTCATCCGTCTGATTGAGCGTGGAGTGTGTGCCACATTTCAATCGGCGCCGGGCCCTCTCCTAATAGCTCCAGCATCCATACGCACTCAAGGAGCAAGTCAAGGTGAAGGTGAAGCTCCCATATGTCTCCAGGGTCTTAAACATGCCAGGCATGCTGCAAATGCCCATAGCCTGGAGAGGGCACGGCAGAATACGATTGGACTCCGGAATATCCAGAGCGGGCAGCGCTGAATGGGAAAGTACACTTTGGCTAATTGGCGGTGGAAGCCGGCGCTTAACTTGGTCCTGGAGGGCAGCAGGTCACCATGGCTATGTTCTCTCAGATCTGCAGACCTTAAAACCCTCTGAACTCTCCACTGACTGCAGAAAACCTTTAGAAAAGCATTAATCCCTAATATTTTTACATAAAATGTCTATAAATTGCTGATGCGTAAACACAGTCACGTAGAGAAGTTTGGTATGAAGTAGTTCATTATGGGGAAGCCTGACAAGTCTGATGTCTGTACACTGATGGTCAGATGAACCAGCTAATGAGCTGTTTACCACACAAATATGGCCGTGCTATTCACATTGGTCATTTTTTTTATCCTGTAAAGCCATTTGTTAAACATTTCAAACATCTGGCTCTCAGCACCTCCTTTGTAGAAAAATGGAATACATTTTTTCTGTGGAATGAACCATATAGCAGCAGACCACACTGAATTACTTTATTTTATCTTAGGAATTCAATGACCATTTAATCCAGAAAGTTCCAAAAATCGGTTGAATTTCTGTTAACGAGAACACGTGTAAATTGATGTGTGTTCATGCCATAATTAATTTGACTTGGGCAGTGAGAGGCTTCGTCGTTGTAATTGACTTTTTAATAATAAAATGTTGAGATCAGTATCTGTCTGCATGTGTGAGTTGATAGAAATTTATCGGATTTTATGAAATTCCATTATTTTTCACACTGACCTTTGCTGACCTCAGTCTCATTGCTGCACATTTCAAGGTATTGAAAAATTATCATTGGTTAAAATAATCAGTGTAGAATTGAATAGTAAGGACACTTGTGATTTTCAGCCTTAGTAACTACGGTAACTGTAAGATGGTGAAGGTGGAAATGATCATTGTTGCTTTTGAGTTGATTTTGTTTGTAGATACTGGGCTATAATGTTTAAATTTTTTTCTCTTTTCAGAAGTAACATTTTTTGTGGGTCATTTCAGAACTTTAAGGACACTGACCAGTTATGTGTTGCGCTATGAGCAGAATTTAGTTCTTCTTTTTTATTACAGCAATATTTTTGGATGAAAAATGGCTTATACAATGGGGTAATGGTGGCTTAGTATTTAGGACCTTGCTCTGGGTATCCGAACGTTGAAGGTTCAAGTCCCAGTACACTTCAGCAAGGCCCTGTCCCATTACACTGCTCCCTTGGTGCTGTTGACAGCTATCCACTGCTCCATGTGTGATGGGTTAAATGCAGAGTGTCACAATGACAAGTAGTTCTCTATATACAGTATCTCACACAAGTGAGTAAACCCCTCACATTTTTATAAATATTTTATTGTATCTTTTCATGAGACAACACTGAAGATATTCATCGCATTGGTCTGCATGCCTGTGGTCCCAGAAGGAAACCATTTTGAGACCAAGATAAACTTATTTGGTTCAGGTGGTGTCAAGCGTGTGTGGTGGAAACCAGGTGTGTCTTGCCTACAGTCAAGCATGGTGGTGGGAGTGTCATGGTTTGGGACTGCATGAGTGCTGTGGCACTAGTTAATGTGACATACTGAAGGAGAGCATTATCCCTTCCCTTCAGAAAAGAGACAAGGCAGTATTCCAATGAGCTAAGCTGGTCTGGCATGTCTCCAGACCTAAACCCTGTGGGACATCCTCAAATGGAAGGGTGGAGGAGCACAAAGTCTCCAACATCCACCAGCTCCATGATGTGTGGAAGTGGATTCCTAATAACTGGAATTGTGGATAATGACTCTCACTGTGGTTCACTGGAGTCCCAAAGCTTCAAAAGCTTTTATAACATTTTCCAGACTGATTGATCTCAATTATTTACTTTCTCATTTGTTCCTGAATTTCTTTGGATCTCAGCATGATGTCTAGCTTTTGAGGATCTTTCACTTTGTCAGGCTGGTCTTATTGAAGTGATTTCTTGATTGAGAACAGCTGTGGCAGTAATCAGACCTGGGTGTGGCTAGAGATATTGAACTCAGTTGTAATGAACCACTGTTATGTTTTAACAGGGGGGCAATCACTTGGTCAAACAGGGTCATGTAGCTTTCTCCCTTAGTAATAAAATCCTTCGCTTAAAAACGCATTTTGTGTTGTCTTTGACTAATATTTGAATTTGTTGGATGATCTGAAAAATTTAAGTGGAAAAAATAAAAATCGGGAAGGGGCAAACACTTTTTCACACCACTGTATAAAGCCTAAGACAAGGCTCCTAAAACATCATTCAACTGCAAGTTACTGCATAATGAATGGCTGGTATGGTCAAAAATTATATTAATTATGGTTTTGATCATTTTAAATGTGCTTAAAGTGCGTTTTTGACATGTTTAATATTTCCATAGCAATAATTGTGATGTCAGTCGGTCTTCTAAGGGTTAATGCGAGTTTTATTGAGTTGTCTACAGTGACCACTGGGGCGATATTCCACTGAGCTCAAGAGCATGAATTGTGCATTAGAGTGGAGCTCTTTCTGGATTTTATGACTGTGGCTCTTATTGTACCCCAGCCTCTTGTTATTGCTTTCTATGAGCAGGACTCACCTGAAGAACTGGCGCTTGCAGTGCCTCACTGAGCCCAGTGAGGCCGACATAATGGAGCACTGTGGAGCCTCTCCAGCCTCTCCAGGTCCTGGTGCTGGGACAGCTGCTCCCTGGCAGCCTCCCGTTCCTGGCACACGCCTATTAATTAGGCTCCTACAGAACAGGAAGCAGGTTTTGGGGAATCAGTGAGGAGCGCTCTGATTTACTATACACCCAGAGAGTGCCACTGTTTCCAGTCCAAAGTGCCTTCGCTTGTGTTGGATATTTTGAAGAGAGTGGCTTTGGAAGGAGGCGAGGCCAGCTTTTAGAAGGAGCATTGACATGTGTTGATGAAGGAGCTGAGTGAGTGCTCTGGCTGTGGAGGCAGATTGGAAAACAAAGTTGCCAAGTCTTTCACTGTGTTTTAGGTTTTGTTGGTTTTTAAGAATTCAAGGCTGATGCTGACGCTGACACTGTTCCAGGAAACTGTGAATCAACCAGATTCAGCTTTATGTAGACCTGCTACTGGTTTCAGTTTCCTGTCTAATTACTCATAGTATATGGAAAGTGAGAAGATGTGTCATGTATTCATGTATTTAAACACAGTTTTAAGTAAAAAAAAAAGTTAGTGTCAAGAAAAATACGCATATATCTCAGTATTCTAATTTTCTGAGACAGTGAATTATTGGATTTCTAATCTATAAACCATAATCACCCAAATTTTTTAAGAAATAAAGATATTTTACTCTACGTGTAATGAATCTATATAATATATGGATTTTACTACCTGAAAGGAATGTCAAGAAATATTGAACTTTTTCATGATATTCTAATTTTTTTAGATGTACGTGTACAACTGGTAAAATAAGTATTAAGCACTTTATCAATTTAATTTTAATTAAGACTAAAAAGTTAAAATTTAAACAATAACTGTACATTGTGCATATAAAATGATTACACAAAGTTCTATAACATGCAGTGAAAAATCATATGGTTATTCATAGGACTATGAAAGTTTAAACAGGAGTTAAGGGAGATTAAAGAGAATTTAATAATAAAAAAAAATCATATTAAAAGTCTACTTATGTATAACTGTATATTGTGCTATGGTGGTATGTCCTGATTAAGAGGTTAACAGTTGGATGGATGGATGGACGGAGGAAGAGGTACATACTGAGATCCTTAGAGATTGACAGGTAGGAAACTAAAAAGCTAAATTTCCTTATGAGACTTTGTTTTTGTCCTTAAACTTTGTTCAAAATCTGCATCCTGTGGCAAAGATGTCCTGCTGGGACAGTAGATCTCATGTACCATTTGGCTGTCCTGAGTAGTCAGTGCCAAATTCAGCCAAAATTCTCCTTATTATAGAATTTTTTGAATGTAAATTGTAAATTTTATGTCCCTTATGCCATAAAGTTTGGCCCCTGTCAATATGACCTTCTGCGGGTAACTCTTCTGGACGTGGGGTGTGGTCCACTTTGGAATGCAGCTGGTCTCCGATGATGAAAACAGCTCAACAGACGACAATGATACATTAGAATTTAATTTTCCCAAAGAATAGACAGACTTGATTGGTGAGATTTTTGGGGGCATCGCTCCAGTCTGTTCCAAACCTTATTAGCAGGAATCTTTAGGAACATTTGAAGATTTGCACCCGATGAACGAGATAAGGGCTCCCTGCAGGAGAGGAGATCTCCAGGGGAGTGCATCTATCAAACGTATCCGAGTGAAAAATGCTAGCTTTTTTACCCTTCATGTCCTATGCATTAGGAACATAAGAACAGACGAGTTGATCCTGCATCTGCAGGCTCGAGGACATGATAAATGTGCGCCCAGTAGCAGCGCTGGGCACCTGCAGTGTAGGGAAATGGCTGCTGACATATGCGCAATGAATTACATACTTTTATGGAAGCCTTTTAGAGGACTATTTTTATGTAAAGGGCACCGCTGCTGGTGTCTGCCGGAAGATATATGATAGATGTACAGTGGCTGATGTACTATTCAGCTAGAGATCCTGCCTCTCTTCACGTTTTCCCTGAAATCAAATCAGCCGATACCACACCACCATATCTACCCCCCACCCCCTGTATCAAAACACTTAGGCAGCTCGCCTATAGCAAGAATAACCCACTGGTATTAATTCAGTGCTGGAGCGACAGTAAGGCACTTTTTGATGGACATATATACCGTCTCAATTAAAGGTTTGACGGGGTGCTGCTGTGGCTCTCAGGTGAAGATGTATTCCAGCTCCTCCCAGGCCAGAGTCCTTAAAAGGTCAATGTGCCACTTCATCAAACATCACAGTTCTCGGGCCGGAACCACCAGCCCTACGTGACCCGCTGCTCCAGCTGCGCTTAAAGTTCAGCGCTAACCGGCTCCAAAGCAAGCCAGCTCGCCCTCTGAACCAGATCCGTCAGAGCTATTCTCCCGCCGCTTCACCTCCCGCACCTCCACTCTGTTGACATTTCCCCACTTCCTTTCTGCCAGCAACCCCGGCTCAATTTGAAGGTGGACTCTAACTGTGCCGGGGATGTCCCGATCAAGAATTTTTGATCTGAGTCCAATTTCTTAGCCCTGAGGGTTTGGCCACAAATGTAAGGAACAAACTCAGGACATTTTCAGGTTTTCATCCAATCTTTCTTTCCCTGGAAGTCCAACATGTAAATGAAGTGGATTAGATTTACTCACCCCCGTTAACTTGCCAAACTCACTATGAAAGGCTATAGAACAGATGTTATTTACCTCTTTAAACTGCCCATCTTGCCCCTCACCACAGTGTGCAAACTGTTAGGAGTATGCATTTCTTTATCTATAATTGCCAAACTTTAAATTTTGCCTGACGACTATTACAGTATTACAGCTTCCATTTTTAAAAGTTTGTGATTGCAAAAGGTTCTGCTGCAGTAGAACCTTTCATTTTATGTATTGTTGGCTCCAGAACTACAGGGGAAATCTATCTATCCATCCATCCATCCATCCATCCATCCATCCATCCATCCATCCATCCATCCATCCATCCATCCATCCA
>JBBIGC010160582.1:0-32977 GCA_037576955.1 Lepidarchus adonis
AGAAAGAAAGAAAGAAAGAAAGATAGAAAGAAAGAAAGAAAGAAAGAAAGAAAGAAAGAAAGAAAGAAAGAAAGAAATAAGCAATAAAATGTGCAGGCTATGTGACAGTTTTGGTGACATCAGATTCTCTGAGGTGGCCTCACTGTCCTGCACATTTCATTGCTTCTCTTTTCTATCACAACAATGACGTCTTGTTGATAAGCTGATTGCTTGCATCAGGTGTGTTGAGAGCATGTACCATTCTAAAATAGAAAGAAAAAAGAAAGAAATAAAGAAAGAAAGAAAGAAAGAAAGAAAGAAAGAAGAAAAAAGAAAGAAAAAGAAAAAAGAAAGAAAAAGAAAAAATAAAGGAAGGAAAGAATGAAAGACAGAAAAAAGAAGGAAGAAGAAAGAAAAAGAAGAAAAGAAGAAAAGAGGATGAGCTTCTACAACAGGACAATGATCCTAAACAGACATTGAAGTCCACCGTGGACCTCAAGAGACACAAGCTGAAGCTTTCAGAATGACCATCACAGTCCCTGATTTAAACATCATTGAAAATTTGTGGGTAGATATTAAATGAGTGACATAATGATGTATTTTTTTTATTTAATTTTTTTTATTATCATAATTACTTTTTTATTATTTTATTAACATTTTTGTGTATTTTTGTATGACATAAAATATATACATATATACATAAAAAGTAACCATGCATCAATGCTGAGAATATAGTGCATTTTTCCACGTCCTAGTGAGACTGTGTTTACATCTTTTAAATTAAAAAATGATTTTTTATCGAGGGTTGGCTAAACCTTTGCATAACACTGTATATGCACATAAACGGTTCTTAGGCTTTTGTACACTTTTTGGACTACAACTATGAAATGAACAACGTGTATTTCCTACATCATTTTGAGATTATTGCTGCTATAATATGTGAAATCCACCAGATGTCGCTATGTGACAGTTTTGTCTTTATGAGACTTTATGAAGTTGGTGTCACCAAAAAGTGTCGCATATTCCGCACGTCATTGCTGTATCTTTTCTAACACAACAACGATGTCATGTTCATAAGCTGATTCCTTGCACCAGGTGTGTGAGAGTATGTACAATTGTAAAATATCTGCACTAATCCATTTCCTCTATTTTCCGTACGCTCTAAGAAACGAAGTGACAGAAAGTGCGTGGCGTGAGTTGGCTGGCCTGGTATTTGGAAACCCTTAACTAAAGAAAGTTTGTGGCACAGAAAGAATGATGCACTGGCCTATTCAGCAGTGTTGCATAACCATTGTCATGGAAGGGTCATCAGAGGGTGATGCTAACAGTCAGCATCCTAAATTAAGAATAGGAAAACATACAAGAAACAACAGGAGGCTGCTAACAGCTAACAGAAAGCATATTCATGTGTCACATTTAGTGTTTAATTTAACGAACTAGCAATGGATCATAACTTTGTAGAAAGATTTATGTAACGTCCATATTTAAGTGTGTTCTATGCAGAGATGGCATTTATTTTTTCATGTGTAATTTATAGCATTTGTGTAAGACAGTAAGTGGCTAATCTGATAACGTGCCTCTTTACGGCCTGTGTTTACAGTCGATGCAACACAACGCGAGACGTAACCATGGGTAACACAGTTGTTGTGCAGACGTGACCCATGTGATGGAGCTGCTGAGTTGGGACTAAGATTAGACATGTCTAACCACAACACACAGGAGATGAGGTAAAACGCAGGCAGAGCGTTAGAGGCACAGTTCATAAAGGAGAAGTAAGGTAGTGAAAGTCAACTCTGTTCTTTCTCCCACACACTTCTGTCAGGTGATGTGTGTTAAAACTTTGCACGCCTGCACCATTAGGCATCTGATCTTCCTCCGTGTCAGGTAAAAGGCCATCGTTCATGGCATCTCTTGTCTTCTCCATCATCAACAGACTTGCCATCCTGCTGTGGGTTACTAGCGTAATCTATGGAAACACATCAGGTGAGTCTTATTTGTACCATTTCTACAGGATACACACATGCTGGATCAGTACTATTGTTTACGTCACATGGTGCTGAATGTTAAGTGTCTGTAATTGACCTGATCCAGGACCAGACTCAAGTTATTAGAACATGTGCAGGTCCAAGTAGCTTCACTGTGGAGGATTATCACTTGTAACAGTCTGTTAGTTTAGCTGCGTTTTACTACTGAGTTTTTCCATTGGCAATCACCTAAAGGACATTTTAAGCTAGTTTCCCAGACCCTGTTTAAGCGCACCACCTTAAAATACGGGTGGTTCTTAGTTCCTTCTTTAGAGAACCTTAGAGAAGTTTCTTTAGAGACGCTTTTGTAAACAAAACATCTAATGTGAGGAAACTTTATAAAGTTGAAAGAGTCTCCGTATACTGTGAAGGACTAACACTTTGACTGGTAAAGTATCTCAAAAAATGATATTTATATATTTATAATTTATATAATTTATATAATAAATATTTATATTTATATATATTATTAAATTATTATTATATAGAGTTTTTTGGTGTTTTCCCAATGGTAAATCATTACTGCCATTGCTAATTATTCCAAGATAAATCTTATTCCCCATCCAGTGTTTTAAAACGTTTGTCAAATTCAGCCGTGGTCACGTTCCATTTGTAGAATCATAACTAAAGATGAAGATCTGATGGTGCGCTCTACAGTAATGACAGTCAGTTATAAACTATGGAAATCAGAAACGTATGGATACTGGAATGGCGTTTTCTAAAATCGCAAAGTCACAGGTTCGAATCTCACTCAGTTACTGTAGTTTATACTTTCTCATCTGCCACTGAAAGATGTTTCTGATTATTTTACATTTAATCTGAGGGTTTACAATAGTGAGAAAATCACTTCTCCTTTAACATTGCTTTTGTGTTGTAGAGCAAGTTCACATTCTCACGATCGTGGGAATCTTCCCCTTTTCAATCTATGCAAAGGGGTCTTTATGTGATGCAACCAAAGGAACATTTCACTTCACCGAAGAACTGTATTTGTACATAAATCATACAAATGTGACAAATGTTGGTTGTTTTGCAGTTAATGGGAAAATCTTTACATTATGTAGAGGTTATTTAAACTTATTTAATAAAATACATTGAAAAAATAAAATGGTTCAATGGCAACATGTAAAGAACCTGTATTGGCGCACACACACACTTTTTATGAGTGTAATACTAAAAACAGGGTTTAAAAAAACACACACAGGATGTGCATTTTTTTTCCTGATAAGGGTTAGAGGTGGGGGGCTTTGTCACCCTACCTCCCCCTTCTGATGCAAAACACACTCCCACTGCAAGAAATGTAAAAAAAATAGTGTGATTTTTTTTATGCTAAATCTCTCTAGGACATGGAAAAAATACACCATATGCATAGTTACCATAATTTGAAGTGTCACATCTGGTGCTTTTCCACCAATATGCTACATTTAGCAAATAAGCAATAGATCAGATTTGTAGAAAGATCAGTGTAATGTCCATGTTTGTTGATAGTATTTGTGTAAGTGGATATGGCTACAATGGTGATAATCTGACCAATACGAATGAATTCAAAAGATGACTTTCTGCTCCTTCTGCTTGTTTGTAGTATGCATGTGTGTGTGTGTGTGTGGGGGGGGGTGATTGTGGTATACACTTAAAGGTTCTACACTTGAAGAACCCTCGATTGAAAGCTCTCTCTCTCACTCTCTCTCTCTCTCTCTCTGTCATGTTCTTAAGATTCTACACTGGTCTGCATGCCATCTATCAGAGTTCCTCGGAACACAATGTGGAAAGCTCCAGTAATGAAGACACTGAAGATCAACTGCACCATTGAGACAGATTCACAGTGTGGTGCCAACAGTATAAATAACTTATCAGTGTCATGGTGCAGAATCAATGATGCCAATGATTGCAAACCTCTGAACCACTCCAGTAACACTGAAACAGCACAGAGGAACATCACTGATCAGAAACATATGTCATTCCTGATTTTTCTGAGTCTGTCCATTCAGGATGCTGGTCTTTACCGGTGTAGGCTACATCAACCTGAAACTATAAGCCATACTATCAACGTGACTGTGACAGGTAAACACACCTTGCTTTATCTGTTCTAATATGTGTGTGTGATGCACTAATACTAACACTAATACTAATCTTTCAGATTCTGACACAGGATTTGAAGTTGTGAACAATGAAAACAAAACGACAAGTAAGAAACAGCACATTTCATAAATAAATAACCAAACTCATTACTACAAAGTGCCATACTCTGGTTTTGAGTGGAGGACTCATCAAAAAATGTCTCAAGACAAGTTATGAGAACATTCTACCATTCACTCATTGCTTTAATCGTTACGTGATGGAGTAATCCGTTGATTTCTCGTTGTCAAAAACGCTGCTGCAGATGGTTCTCAAAGTACGTCTCCAGATGTGGAATGGCTGTGGGCCTATGTGTACATCTGTAGTGGGATTCTAGGCCTGGTCCTCCTGGTGATTGCTGTACCTCTACTCATTATCCGGTGCCAAAGTATGAATTTTTCTTCCTCATATGAATGTAACATGATGTTGAGTGAAATGTTGAATTTCTTATTATATAAGTTCTCTTCATTCGCTCAAATCTGAATTTTCTTTTCGAATAGGAGCAAAACAACTGGGGAAAAAGATGACTGGCAATCAGGTACAAAGCACACATCATCTCTGCTGTAACTTTAACCTTGTAAGAGGAGCAAAAAATAAAATAAAAAAGGCTATACATTTACTTTGGCGCATAAACCACCAATTAGACCATTTAAAAAAGAGGTTTTTTTACACTTACAGCACAAATCAAGTGTTTTGGTCCAATGGGAAAAAAGTTGAAATGTTAGATGCTCATCCAAAACAAATAGTTTAAAATGTTGTTGTTTTATTTTTAAAGAAACAGTCCTTATTATGTAGTGATAAATGATATTAAAAATGCAGTGTTTGAATAAAAAAATTTAAGTACCTGGGCTTGACTTAAACATTTTGAATGAACTAATCCTCATTAAATAATATACCAAATGTGTAATGCTGGGCGGCCTAGTGGTTTTGTGGTTACAGCTGTCGCCTCACAGCGAGAAGGTCCTAGGTTCAGTGCTTTTCTGTGTGGAGTTTGCAAGCTCTCCTTGTGTCTGTGTGGGTTTCTTCCCACTGTCCAAAGGCTTGTGATTGGATGCAATGGATTGGCCTCCTGAACAGGGTATAACCCTGCCTTGTGCCTATAGTCAGCTGGGATCGGAAAATGCAAATTATTGTTATCTTGTTATTAAAATGCTGTTAGAACTTCTGATTAACTCATTCAAAGATTTCTTTCAAATGAGAGTTTTGCACTTGATTTTAGACTTATTTCTTTTTATCATCTCATCACTTTCCATCTTGTCTGCAGTCCAGCGCAAGTCAACTGCCACATTTTACTTCACCTGTACGAGACACCGGTTCACATGGCAACACCCACAGTCTTCCTGCTCAGCTCAGTCCACCATCAGACATTATCTATGATAATGCTCCTATAAGAGCATCGTCTATAAGAGACGGCCCTCACACGAGGCTTCCAGTCGGTCACACAGCAAGGCCAGGCCGGAGGTGCGAGCGCTTCAACGTGGAGGTCAAGGAAGAGGAGAGTCCACTGGTATATGCCTCTCTAAATCACAAGGCTATGCCCCGGGGCCCAGTTAGAGTCAGTCCTCCAGAAGAGACCTCAGAATACGCTGCCATTCGAGTCTCTTAAGCTTAAGGGCCTTAAACTGAACTGAAAACATTCTTGTATATTCTTCATAACTCTTGTGGTTTAAACCTGAAGACGACCAGATGGTTTTGGATCATTGCTTCCTCTATGAGCACTGACAGACTGGCACGCTGTTTAAAAATGTGTTTTTTTTCACAGGACATTCAAATGCTTTGTACATTATACAAAAATACAGGAATATTTATAACATATTGTTATCAATATTTAACATTTATTGTTAACTGAACAATGAATTTGAAAATAATTGGATTAAAATATGAATATTAGAAAGTACAATATAATCTGCCTTATTATTAGAAACACCAACAGTTATATGAAAATGAACCCTGTGAATTTTTTAACATAACTGAACAAGCAAACATTTCACCTACAGTGCCTAAAGCTGACATACCTGAACAAAAGTAACTTTTCAAGAAAAGTCAACACATATAGCATTCTTCTGTGTAGAAATATGCAGAAATGAAGTATGCCCTTTGCTCAAGACGCCCTTATCAGAAATGTGTATGTATGTATGTATGTATGTATGTGTGTGTGTATGTACTGTATGTGTGTGTGTGTGTGTGTGTATGTACTGTATGTGTGTATGTATGTGTGTGTGTGTGTGTGTGTGTATGTGTGTATGTATGTATGCATGTATGTATGGATGCCTGTATGTATGTATGTATGTGTGTATGTATGTATGTGTGTATGTATGTACGTGTATATGTATGTATGTCTGTATGTCGCCCTTATCAGAAATAACTACATGTATGAATTTTGCTATAATGTAACGCTGTTGCTGATATCAGCTTGCAGAAGTTACACACACACACACACACACACACACTACATTTCAGTGGGGTTCAAAAAAAGGTTCCACCTGCAAGAGGTTTTTTATCATTGTTGCTGCTAACTATGTTTATGAAGGCATAAGCGCTGATTGTCCCTTTCTGGTGTATCTGCTGCCTGCTACCAGCTGGGTGTGGCTTAGTGATTGAGGCGTGCTTCCTCCTGCCAGCTGGGCACGGAATAACAGCGATGCCTCATTAAACACAAGACATAGCAAAAGTTTACAAACTGTAACAAACTAAAAATCTAACAAACATTACAGTTTGTACAAAGGCATAAGACTAAATAGTATGTGAAAGTCAAATGCCATTTTAATCCATGTTTAGATATGACTGATCATAATGGAAAATAGAACTTTATACTACTCTTAGAAAAGTACAACATACCATAGTGAAGACACCACAAAGTACAAGACGGCGTGATCACACTTCCTGTGTGAGGAAGGGGAGTGTTTGACGTCACGGTGTGACTGTCACCTGTAATCTTATGATAACTGTATGACCTAGTCTGATAATGGATGAGTAAGATACTCCTTTGTTGCTCCTCACACTGTACTCATGTGTGTGGTTACATGTGAGTAAGTTACTCCAGTCTTGCTATTTAAAATGTGTACTTATGTATAAAGGTTCCTCTGTGGTTCCGGATGGTTCCTGGCTTAGATGTACTATTCTAGGAAAACATAATGATTGGTATACGTGGTGCTGGGGTCCAGCACAGGTCGGTAATTTCCCTGCTCACCAGCCCTGCATGACTGGAAATGGGCACCAACGGTTTAGAACATGTAGATGATGTAGAGGTCATTTAGACTTTAAATATTTCCATCAATGGCAATTCTATGGCATATCTGTGTTTTGTCTGTGTGTGTGAGACATTATTCCTTTAATGGACAATTCTGTTTATTATTTAAAATATCTTATGCATAATTAAATGTTTAAGACAAAAACAAGTTCATTTGGAGGGTTTAATGTGAAATGTTTATTTCTAGAAAGACTTATTATTGTTTACAGTGTTGGTAACAGGAACCAGACATGCAAAGTATTCAATGCATTTAAAAGCCAAGTGATTAAAACATAAAATGGTAAGGAATAAATTACCTGATGCCTAAAATATTGTCCAATTTTTTAAAAGAGATGCAATCAGGGTCATGTAAGACAAAGTAGTAGCCATTTTTCCAGGTTTACCACAAATAAATAATGATCTACATAATCTAAAATATAAAACTGGTTGATTTATATAAAAACGTACAGGTTCACTGGACATTTTAATTAAATTAAATGGCTTTATTTGGGTCTTGACAGGTTCTTCCACTAAAGAAACTGAAATGTCACTATAATAAACTGAACCAACTCTGAATTAATTGCAGAAGAATTTAACAACTGGTGAAATTAACTTTTAAATATATGAAATATCTCAAATTTACAAACGTTTGTACATGACCTTCTTGGTTGTGTAGTTAAATGCAATGTAATCAGTTCCCCTTTAGTGTCACTTTACTCAATGTGAAAGAATTCGGCCTGAAAGTAATGGAATAGCTACTGTAACTGGATATGTTGGATTATAAGTAAAAAACACTATATGTTCCTTAAACTATTGATTAAACAGCCCTTGGCTTAGACTTACAGTTTTAGTAAAAACAGTCAAACCTCATTAGCTCACCCCTATTGGTCCAGGCTCTAAATTCAGCGAGAGGTGGGAAAGGGAAAATTTCATGGCGAGAGGTGGGGTTGGTGAGATAACGGGGTTTGACTGTACTGCTAAATTATCAGATTGCACTGAAATTTTTCAAAAATTTCAAAAAGTTCTTTACACTCTTTACATTTTATTTGCAAACAGGTTCTTTAAAAACAATCACCGTTAAATCTTCTTGAAGGGTTTTTATCTTACGGCTTCACTCCAAAGAATATTCTATGATGAGTTTTAAGAAATACTGCCTCTTGGTCTATTCAGAACTGTAAAAGAAGAAACAGGCGTTCTACTGCCATCTGAAACTCTGTTGCCTTTTCAGTGATCTTTAATGGTTTCAACACTTTTGCCTGAGCAGGGATCAGTCTGTTTGCTAAGTTTCATCTTAATTGGCACAGTTTTCAGTTTCAACAGTCAGTGACTAAAGTGCCCGTCACCACTGTGCAAAAGTGATGGCATTGTAGGTCCAATTTCTTTCTCTTCTAAGGTCCAGAACTACTTTTCAGTTCCGTTCATGTGTTTTTAGAAGGTATAAACGAGAGAATCGGCTTCTTTCAGTTCAGTGGACAGGTTCCTCTGTAAACTCCTTTCACATCTACTTTAATCGTGTTGTATGTGGCTGTGGGGCGTTGATATGAAAAGAAAGTCCTTCATTATGTCTGAGTCTCTTTGAGGTAAACACTGTATGTACCTGAGGCAGTAAAGTCAGTTCTCAGAGGATGCTGTGGTAGAGGATGTATGATTTGCGGGTTTGAGGAGCAAGAGTGCAAAGCATGCAGCCCTGACATGACTGACAGCTCATGCTGTATCCTTGTTTTCTGACCTAGTCCTTTACATGGTGAACGGCATAGACTGTTTTTCTACAATGTTTCCACACGGTTTAACACACCTGTGTGAGTTTAAAGTGATTTGTTCAATGTGTAACAAATTGAGATGCAAAGGTTTGACCAGGGAAATCACCAGAGTGTGTAGAGTGGTCCTATAAGGGGCTGCAGTTGAAAACCCCCCACCTTTCAACAGCGATCAGTGGTACGCGCTACCACTACACTTACTGTCAGTGCCATTAACCATTACTTTAAGCTCTATGTTTAGCCTTGAAAATTATTCATCAACTACCATGGAACTAATATTAACATTATCCATGAATGTAAAAATGAGGTGTAAACACACACCTTTAAAAGTAAGAGTTCCTTAATGATTCTTGGCTTTTTGTATTGAAGTTCCATTGAAACGTTCACCAGGAAACCACATGTGATTCTTCATAGAAGATAACTCCAATGAATCTTTTAGGTCAAGATCCTGTCCATCCATGTTATATTACAAATAACAAATGCATTGTTCTTTCATAACCATTGAAATGTTGGACATGTTTGACAGTGCTACACCATTGGTCAAGTTTAAGACTAGGATTAGCGTTTAGCTCCACTGCATAGAGTTTCCAGTTTAAAATGCTACTGATCTATTTACCTTATGAGTTGTCTTTTCTAACAGTGTTATCTTCAACAGCATACAAAATACATCCAAATATCATTCAGCAATAACAACTCGCTCTAAACTCTGTTTAGATTAAAATCAGTTTGCATTAATTAATATGTCATATGGCTGAATGAGATTTTTGCTAAAGATCTGAAAATCTTTCTGTAAACCCCCCCTCCCCCCAAAAAAACATAAAAAAAACTCTGTGGGTGGGGCATAGATGAGTCAGTTTTGGGTGAAATTTGTTGCTTTAAGCAAAGGCTTGTTTTTCACTATTACTGGTTTTCCTGCTAAAGATTTGACATTTTTTTTAGCAGCACAGCCATGCCAAATCTATATTAGTCATATATAATGTGGCATCTAATGTGTTTGGCCTTTTTGGTCCATGCACTGTGACCATAAACTTATCAACACTTTAAAACGCATCTGAAAAAAGAAAGAAAACCCAGCTCGTAATACCAATACTTTTGGTTCCCCAAAATCTTTATCATGTGCTTTAGTTTCTAAATGATTCTGTATTGAGGAGCATCAATTATTAAGGCTACATGACCCCTACATAAAGCCTTCATGATAAAACGGGCTTATACAAACCATTTATAAAGGCTTTTTCAAACAAGTGTCACATCATACAACCTTTTAGGGTGAATTTGACTAAAGGAGTCTTTAGGAAAACAAATGTTTGACAGAATAAGCCTAAATAAATGATAGGGCAAAAAAATGTTGATGTAAGTTTATGTCAGTTGTCATACAAAGCTTATGGAGATGTCATGTAGCTTTATGAAAACTGCATTTCAGGGAAGTTTTAAAAAAACAAAAAACTCAAATACACAATATAGGCAAAGTTTTCATCTGTTCATCTGCAAGTACATTACTGTTACATAATTAGCATTACGGGCTTAGGACCCTAACACTCACTTAGAAGTTAATATCATATATATAATAATATAATATCAGTTAATTTAGAAAGTAACGTTGTTAGAAGTGTTCAGTTCAAATGAGGAGCATTGACCTTTTGGGTATTTGACATATTCAGATTATTGATTATCATCAGATTCATGAATTATTGTTTGGGCTTTCTATAAAAATATCTGGACGGACACACACACACACAAAATGGCAATAAAGGCTAAATTGACTCATCTCATAATGCAAATCAGAATCAAATGTAAAGGTTTTGACGTCTGTGGCAGGATGTTTCGACCGTTTCTGTGGGTTAGGTGTAGAATTGAACTGAAGGAGGAGACCAGCAGCTTTTTGTTGTTTTTTTCAGTCACACTTCTTTGAAATGTCAAACAGGTTAATTGTTCAGAAAACTGTAACAAAACACAAACTGCACCAAGAGCATATAACATCCACAATGTGGACACAGTTTACTTATGACCAGGCTAGTACAGTCACCAGACAGTACAAAAGTGCAGAACAATGACTTTTCTCATTGAACTTTCTGAGTTAGTCAAGCAGTTTACACTTCAGAGCTTGTGTCTCAAAAGTAAGTACATTAAAGCAAAACACAAACTGTCTACAAGGCATATACTGCATCATTAATGCAATGCATACAATGTCATTGCACAGCTTTCGAAAGCTACGTGAGGTCAAAAGTCTTCAGGCTAAGAGTACGCTTCCCTCTAGTGGGGACATTTACAGGAAATAATAAACACACTTCATAATGTGGAGACAATAGCAAGGCACAACGGTGTTCACTGGTAAAACTGTGTTTCCCTGTGATAAGCCTGGGGTCTGCCCTAAAACTTATCCTCAGCAGTGATTACTTTTCTCTCGTTGTAGAAAAGACATTCTTGTCTGGTTAGGAAACTTTTACATTAGTCTTTACTAAACTATACAGAACAAGAAGGAAGTGTATGTGTCCAGTGATAGTGTTTTAATTTTGTATTATTTACAAGATGACCAGGTTCCATTATCACAATCACATCATAACCTTGTATCTTCAAAAGGTAACTTTACAAGAAAAGGAAAATATGTTAATGTAACAAGTCATTTTGGATCATTTCTATTGGTGCATTTATCATGAAATAACACAGTGTAATAGACAGTTACTTTCAAACTTGTGTTTAAAAAAGGAATGTAAAAATTATGAAAATAGAGGTACAAGATTTTGTTACAACAGTGACATTTAATCCTGATATTATGGTGAATTACCATAATGTACAGTAATATTCCATAGAAAGTCCATGGACCTATTAGCCCAGGCATAAAACACTGTATACAAGGCACACTGTTGCTCTGTCAGCGTTTTTTAGTGTCCAGTCATAGCAGCATTTTCATTCATCCCAGTTCTTCTCAGTCAGTCTAAACAGAAAAAGACACAATTTTGATTAATATAATACTTAATATTGAAACCAGTCATGGACCAATTCACCTTTGTGTGTGTTTATATATATATATATAAAATTCAAATTCAAATTGTATTTGTCACATACACAGTCATACACAGTATGATGTGTACTGAAATGCTTTGGCGACCGCCCGTGACCTCAGGATACAAAACAGGAAGCAATTTTTTTTTTTTAAACTTAAAAACAATAAATAGAGCAAAAATATTTTAAACTTCTAAAGAAATATAAAGAATGTAAAAACCTTATCTCATATAAAGAAAACTATATAACAGGTGCAAATGATATATACAGGTGCAAATGGCAAATGTGCATGAATGTGAGTGAAAGTGCAGGTGCAGACGATATAAACAGGTGCAAATGGCAATGTGCATGAATGTGAATGAAAGTGCAGGGGGGGGGGTCCAATGAGAGTCTGGGGTGTGTGAAAATATGTGCAATATGCGTGCGTGATGGCCTGCAAAAATGTCCATATCTGTGCATAAGCAATGCAAAGATGCAGGGATGTTCAGCCCTGGTTAGGAAACCGTATTGCCTGCGGGAAGAAACTCCTCCTCAGTCTCTCTGTGTTGGCCTTCAGGGAGCGGAAATGCTTTACCGCCCGCAGCAGTCCATTGCTGGGGTGGCTGAGGTCCTTTCACGATCTTACTGGCCTTGGTCCAGCACGTGGTTTCCCAGTTAGGAAATTGGAGATCCACTGGCACATGAATGAGCTGAGCCCCAGTTGCTCCAGCTTGGTGGTGAGTGTGGAGGGAATTATGGTGTTAAATGCTGAGCTGTAGTTGATGAAGAGCATTTTAACATAACTCCCCCTTCTAGTGTCCAGGTGAGTGAGTGAGTGATGTGTGGAGGAGATGGGAGATGGCATCATCGGTTGATGCCGAGGTGAGCGATACGCTAAGGTCAACATGGTCCCCAGTGTTTGCTTTGGTGGAGGAGGTGCAACAGTCAGCGCAAAACAGATTTGGTTATTGTACATGGTTGTACATTGGTTATTGTAAATTATGACTTATAACATTAAGTCATAATTTGCCAGGGGTATGAATAATTCCAGGCTTGACTGTATATACAGTGGTGTGAAAAAATGTTTGTACCTTTCCTGATTTCATATTTTATTATTGTATATACAGATAGATTAAAAAAAAAGAGAATATCATGAAAAAGTTCAATTGTCAAAAGTGAAATCCATATATTATATAGATTCATCAAACATAAGAGTGAAATATGTCAAGCCTTTATTTCTTGGAATTTCAATGATTATGTCTTTTAGATAATAAAACCCAAAATTCACTCAGAAAATAAGAATATTGTGAAAAAGTTCTGTCTTGGAAAGTCATGGTGTTACACCCTAATCAGCTAATTAACTCAAAACACCTGCAAATGTTTCCTGAGGCTTTAAATGATCTTAGTCTGGGAGACTGAGAAGGGTAAGCCACAAAAGGCCATTGCTAAAGAAGCTGGTTGTTTACAGAGCTGTATCCAAACATATTAATAAAAAAAGTTGAGTGGAAGGAAAAAGTGTGGTAGGAAAAGGTGCACCAGCAACAGGGACAACAGCAACAGCCTTGAGAGGATTGCCAAGCAAAATCCATTCAAGAATTTGGGGGAGCTTCACAAGGAGTGGACTGAGGCTGGAGTCAGCGCATCATGACCCACTACACACAAATGAATCCTAGACTTGGGCTACAAACAAAAAGCTGATTGGTTCAGGGTCCTCTATTAAGATGAATGTAAATTTTGCATGTCATTTGGAAATCAATTACTTTGTCACATGGGCCATGAAGGTTTCAACTTTTTTCTCCCATAATAATAAAATCCTTCACTTAAAAACTACATTTTGTGTTTACTTGTGTCGCCTTTGACTAATATTTAAATTTATTGGATGATATGAAACATTTAAGTGTGACAAACATGGAAACCTGTTTCTTCTTGTCCTGTTCTTTTGAATAATTGTTATTACATTAATGTTAAACTTCATATGCCTGCCTTGCACATACTGCCTGCCAACCCAACTTCTGACCATTTCAATTAAGAAATTATTTTGTCCAAATTACACGTTTATCACCTCCTGAGATGTTATTAGAAATGGCAAATATATAATACAAAGTCCTGGAAAAAAAGAAATGAGAACCAATTCCATACACTACCACTGATCACAGATCAGCTCCTTCCCGTCTGTAAAAAGCATCATTTGCCCAGAGCATGTGTGCCTGCCCAGAATCTGACTGAGCTACTCTTTAATTCATTGCAGTCACACCTTCTTCCTGATGCCCCCAAGACTTTTTCACAACGGAAACAGATGCTCAGCACCATGCAGAGATATATCTGAAATGTGGGTACAGAGAAAATTAATAACACTTTAGCCCTGAGCTGGTCATTGACTTTTCTGTGTTTGCTCTGTTCTGAGAATTGAATCCTTCTCTGTTGTTGGTTCAGAGTATCAGCAGCAATCAAGAGCTCAGGAAATATCTTCAACTTGAAAACATTGGAAAACTTTAACCAAGCACACTAAAGGTAATAATCATATCACAAAATCTGTGAAAAATAACCAAACACCCTAATTTTATTGCAACCAGAGCCGTCTAGAAGCAGGAGAAGCAGCCACTTGGAGCTCAACTAAAACATCATGGTCCCCAAGTATTTATTCATTAACATCTATTTACTTTTGAAAATTAACTGTTGGAAAGTTAAAGTTTCCACTATGCAAAGCTCTTGATTCACAGCCAGGGGCTAAATGGGGCCTTTCTATGTGGGGGCTGCATGTTCTCCCAGGTTTGTGTGGGTTTCTACTGGGGAGCACTGGTTTCCTCCCACAGTCCAAAGACATGAACGTCAGCTGAACTGTAGATGCTAAATTGCTCCTAGGTGTGAATGTGCAGGGTGTTTCTCCACCTTCTGTCCTATGAGTGCTGGAATAGGCAGATTGAGCTAACAAACCACAAAGACTTATTTATTATCATTAACTTTCTCATAAATATGGAGCTGTCTTTAAATTTCTGTACAAAAAGGAGCTTCTCTGTGATGGGACTACAATTACATAGGACTTTGCAGTTAAATTACATCCTCTTGGATATTTAGAAGAGGGGAAGTATTAACACACATTTTCTGGGTGAGATTGAGCTAATTAACCACAAAACCATAAATACTGTAGATCTTCTAATAATAGCCTGTCACTTTTTGACGCCTGTTTCCAATAAATGCCGGGTTTAAAGAGATGTTGCAACATATAAATATCGTATATAAATAAATACAGTCTCCAATAATAGCTGGGTAACACCCCCACCCCAACTTTCACAGGCATGCGCATCTCCAAGCTTTCACTTTCTACCTCTGTGTTTTCATAGTATCACCACCGAACAGACAGAAGGATGATTTTATTCGTAATGTTTTATGTTCTGTCAAAATCAATGTGAAGAAGCTGTAGGACATTTTGTGGCCGTAAATACCATCACCATTCCATCTGTGAGGAGAATTATAGCCCGTCTCCAACAAACACCTGTCCCTATTAAACGATGGGCCGTCCCAATAATTTTTTAAATAAACGCCGGGGCTACTATTGGAAGATATACAGTATTGATTTATCCACATGTGAGGGTGAGTTTCTATTTATTTCATTGTTTATCTTTTATTAAATATATGAATCAAATACATGATGTCATTCCTACTTGCACTATAAAGTGAATGGAGAGAATAGAAAGGCTGTAAGTCAGTGCGGCTTTGGGTCGTTTTGTTGAGTTTGTTGGCTTGTTTCCTTATAATTTACTTGTATACGTTTCCCTCCTCATCAAATTATGACCTGCTGGTTTGTTTGGCTCTAAGCAGCCAGCTGTGGTCAAGAGCGTCCTCTTCACACCCTGATACAATAATATATGAAAAGGTTTCTTCACACTGTAACCTTCACACTTTCGCCAACTCGAACTTGGTCACTCATGATGTAAGGTGATCGTGGGAGGACTTCTTGTAAGAGACAGGAAGTGGTAACTCCCCAGATTTCCTGTGGTGATGCAGATAAATAGGGTCCTGCAAAAACAGAACCTCATAATAGCTTAGGTGGCCTAGATTTTCTGTCTGTGTGGAAGTTTTTTTGGTTTAATTTGAATCCAAAGCAAAACAAATGTACAGTAATGGACTGTAACAAGAATTCAGAGTTGTGTGTCTCAGTGCAGGAGGAATCAAACCAGTATTTCTATCACTCTTTCCTGTGCAGCTTCCTGCACATAGTCAGAACAAGCGGAACGGAGATATTGATCTTTCTTCTGAAATAGAGCATGTAATATGTGCATGAATATTAAATAATAAATAAATAAACAAACAGCAAGGACAATATATTGAAGTTGAAATATTGAACAGAGAAATGTATATGAATGAATGAGCAGGGGTGGGAGTGTGAAAGGTGGGGCAGCGGTGGAGTGCCACTCAAAAGTGTGTAAGATTATATAAAGACACAATGTAAACGGGCACAAGGGGATGTAGAATGGAGACTTTTACACAGAGGGAGCAATCTCTGAGTAATGTTCCTTACTCGCATATTAGTAGTAGTTTACTCACCACATACATGATCATACGATATGCAGTGAAATGTAGTTAAGAGGGAGAAAAAAAGCTTTACAGTCTAAATTCAGTTCCCTGTAAATGTGAGATATTAGACATTATGTAACCAGTGCATACAACAATATTGTACACTGGGTAGAGTGTAAGAGAAAATGTATTTAGGTGGAAGTGTGTGGTTTTAGACACCTACAGTACATACACAGTTTTTTGTATCATATACTTTACATATCAGAATTTAACTGTGATGGTAATATTGAAAAATCAGGATTTTATGAGTTTTAAATGAATTAGCAGGAATTGCCTCAGTATGGATCAATGGTGGAGGTGACACCCTCATCCTGGTATGAAATTGCAAGAGGCTCAAAGTTGACAAGGTTCTATTAAGCAAACTGCTTTCATATTCAAAATTGCACCACTCTGATGAATGATGCTTTGCTCTAGGTCAATTATCTGTACTTAAACTCACAAGCAAACACAAAGGAAACATTTTAACCATGGCTAAAAACCTTAAACATTGGTTTAGGTCAATCATCAAATGCACTCTGTTATGGCTTTGTATGGGGATCACACCTATAAGAGGCTGTGGCAGCTAAGCCCAAGTGTAGCTTAGATATGCTTCATACAATAATTTCACTCTGTATTCATCATAGGGAAAAAAACAGAACAAACGGTTCATGTAAAGATTGTAGAATAGATTTTTTAACATAGAGAAATGGCCTCATTACTTTAATCAGCACTAAGTTGATAATCACACCTTATTATATGGCTCTCCAGAACGTTATCAAACTCTCCACTGAATTGGAATGGGAAGATGTCCCAGATGTGCCACATTATTTTCTCACAGCTAATGAATAACGCCCACTGCCATGGAAACGGGTTTTGAGCTTCAGATTCACTGTTTCATATCACTCCGCCATTAGCGCAGTTAGCAAACGTGGCTTTGTAGTTTGTAGCATGTCATTTGTCAGCATGTGCAACCTGATTAGCACAAGTAAACTGTAACATGGCTTATTTTGAATTCCATTAATAGAAACAGTGGCTTTATGTTCATTTTAAAAATACTTATAAAGGCAAGAAAACCATTCCAATTTATTACATGTTTAATTTTCAAGCGTAAGTTACCACACAAACAAAATAGCGTGTTGCAGAGCGATGACCAGAACATTCTGAATAACTATTTTCTATCAGTGCAAGCTAAAACACTATATTTTCTTAGTGCATGCCACAAAACTGCAATAAATTCAATTAATATAAATACTTGAAAAAACTTTTTTGGTGCAAATTTTTGCACCTGGGTCTTCTTCACCCGGTCAGGATTTATTTTCCCATAATGGCTGTCTCACAACACATTATCCCTTGCACAATACTAGTGCTGCCCTGGATAAAGATGTTCAAGCCATTAATCAACCAGTCAGTGCACATTTATGATATTAATTTAATGATGTTCATTTTTGGAACATGATTAAAGTCCCAGGGCTTGGAAAAATTTTTATGACTAACACAGTAAACAATGTGCTACATTACAGAGTAATACAAAACCCTGATAATGAGCATTTAAATAAACATTTTATTAGTTTACCCATGAAGTGAGGCATCTGTCAAGAATAGTGTTATTATATTAGTTATTTTGGAGATTGACGAATGATGGTGAACATATGCATACAGAGTTTGCATGTCACCTTAGTGGGGTCTGCAGTTGAAATGATTCCCTATTTTGGATGCTTTCCTGACCTAGAGTTAAGGCTCCTGAATGAAGTTTGAGGGGTGTTCTTTCTGCGACTTGCTGACCAATGGAAACGCACACTAAAGTTTTGGCTTTACTTGCAAAGTCAGTGAGGGGCTGCAACAAGTAAGTGATGGAAACGTCATCACCAGTCAGGTCTGCACCACTGTATCCTGGTTTTAGTGACCACACACCTGTGTGTGAAAAACATGCATCCTCAAAACTGTGCCGCTACCACACTTATATAATAGCTCATGTTAACACTTATAACTCACACAATGTCGAAATCAATAATGAAACTCTATGCAACACACACTGTTTAAATGAAAGCACATGCATTAACCTTATCTCATTGCACATTGTGTGAGCCGTGGTTTCTACATGGAGGTGGCATGTTCTACCATGTTTCTGCTGGGGAACGCAGGTTCCCTCAAACAGTCCAAAGCCATGAACGTCAACTCAACTGTAGATGCTAAATTGCTCCCAGGGATGAATGTGCAGGGTGTTTTTCCAATCTTCTGCTGGAATAGGCTCGTGTCATTAATATGGAGCTGTTTTTAAATTTCTGTACAAAAAGGTGCTTCTCTGTGATGGGAATACAATTACACAGGACTGTGCAGTTAGATTATCCCCTCTTCTAAAGATCCCAGAAAATAAATATTAATTTATTTACATGACAACGAGTTTCTTTCTATTTAATTCATTTAATCTCCTGATCACAAGAAAGTGACCAGATTCGGTAAGTTTGTTTATTTGTATGTGCAGATCTAGACATCATGACTTACTGGTTTGTTTGGCTCTAAGCAGCGTCCTCTTCACACCTGATACAATAACATAAAAAGTTTCTTCAAACTATAACTTCCCTTTCGCCAACTCAAACTCTGTCACTCATGATCTAAGGTGAGGACGGGAGCACTTCTTGTAAGAGACAGGAAATAGAAACTCCCCACATTTCCTGCAGTGCTGCAGACAAATAGAGTAACACACGCACTGTTTAAGTGACAGCTGATGTGCATTAACTGCGTCACACCAGTGCACACCCATTTGTACCATTTGTTCTAGAAACAGAAATGTGTCCACAGTCGTGAATTTATGTGTCTGCATCTACTCTGAAGGAATAAACGAGGCCTGAGACTCTTCTCCTCTCAACAGTTTGGTGACATGTTGGAACAATGTTCTGATATTGCATTTTTTCTGTATCACCCTGCATTACTGGAACCAGATGGCATTTGTGCTACAAGCTACCCCATGTAAGTATGATGAGCACCTTCAAAAATCACCACAAGTGTGAATGAAAAAATCTGATGGCTACCTACCATCTCAGCGTGTTGCTAACACTTCTTCAGACAGACACAAAGACATATGAGCAGAACTAGCACTACACAGCCCACTGAGAGGAGGACAATGTGGGTATTCCCAGCTGCAATGCAAAGAGAAAAATACAACAGTAAGCCACAGCTCAGTGGGTAAAGCAGACAGAAAACGAAAAAAAATGGCTATACAAACATCATGATGCCCAAACTGAAAAAAACCCCAATCCAGACAGTCCACAAACACATGATGCAAGTGAAAACTGAAACCTGCTGCATGCTCTGTTTAGGCTATGTTCTTAGGGTTGTCATGATTATTTATGTCCTTCTTTGAAATGTTTCAAATCTGTGTCGTTGCGCCTGGTTAAGCTCATTTTTGTTATTTGGACAATTTCCCCCTTTGCAGCAATGGGTACATCACTCCATATAATCCACAGTCCACATTTTAATCAAGATCTGCTTCTAGTTATAGAAGTTATACTCACTCTTGTTCAAATGAACAGAAACGTTCGTTTCCAGGCCCTGGTGGAGAGCCGTACATGTCACCAGCCTCTCGTCCAGCAGTTCGGCCTGTAGCAGGATGGTGCTCACCACCATAGTGGTGCCGTCCCCTTGCTGGTAAAACAAAGTCTCTGAAGGACCCAGTGTGTGGTTATGACTCTCCACATTCCAGATGAGTTCCGCAGGAGGACGGGAAACGGCTGTGCAGTTTGCCTGTACCACACCGGTCACAATGGTGGCATGGCTCACCTCGGGTCTGGGCAGGACTGGGAAAACAACACAAAAATATCCTAATTAAAGGTGGTGATTAGATAGTAGGGGCCAAAACCAAAATAATGCCCAAGAAATTCTTCATTTACTAACGTTTTACTAGTGACAATTACTGTCTTGGCGCCTGGAAGCCAAATGCAGAAGTATACATTAAGGTATCTTCTAACAACCATCTCTCAGTACTACAATAAGAGCTGTGTGGACACACACAAAGTCAGTCTAGTCCTTAGAAGCATATTCACTCAGTTTTGAAGAGAAACGCTGGAGGGGAACCATGCCATGGAGGGTTGCTGTACACATTTTAGCTTGACATGATTGCCAGTATTCTCTAAAAGACAAATAACACATTGTTCAGTCTTTGTGTGACATATTATAGCACTTTATTTACTCCTCTGAAGAACACTCCTCTCATTGGCTCTCTCAGTAGAGGGGGTGGGGTAAAGGGCGTGGCTATTGTGTGAAGAAGATCTCAAAAGTGGTGGCAGCAAATCAGCCTGTCCATGTCGTTACACCACAAATCATGACATGTTTAACACAAAACTCACGTCACTGACATGGAAAGCAATGTTTGTTAACCGACCAGTGCTAGAATAATACAAAATTCCACTACTGCCTCAACTAGCACCAAACTAGCAGTGTGGAACATAGTCACGTATATATTTCACAGCACATGTTCAATAATCATTCTTAATTTCAGATGCAGCAGCTTGGATGTTGATTTCTACTTGTCGCTTTGTACCATTTCAGCCTGTTACCTTAATGCCCATCTTTATTGAGGACACAATTTAGCTCTGTTAGCTCACAAAGAGCTGTGAACACCAATATAAAAAATGGGTCTGACATTTAAAATTAACAGAATGTGACATACAGCTGTTTAACAGCCGTCTTCTTCATTTGAGACATCTGTATGTGGCTGAAATGGTGAAAGGCCAAGTGAGTGGGAGTTTTTACTCAAGTGTGACAGAACGTTTGCTTCATGTGACACTAAATACTTTACATATACACATTCATCCGGTAGATGATTCTTTGAGGAGATTTTTTTGGGGCACATGTTTGAATTTTCCAAAGGTTCGAACACCACACAGATCAATATTGAATACCATTTAAAGGATTTTTCTATAAGATTACGACCTAACGAGTAGGACCAAGAAACCCTTATTTTAGAACGTATAGTTTCTGTTTGTCGTCTTCAGATGTCATCATAAGAGTAGCGTCATCTGTCTTAACCCAGACAACAGAGAACAACAGAGGTTGCGTATAGGCGTTGCTAAAAGACCCTTTAGACATTGGTCACGTCTGTTGTGGCCTCAGTCTAAAAAGGACACTATGACGTGTGCTGCACGAAAAGGAAAAGCACAGACCATGAAAAGACAACAGACAGCGAACGAGGGTGTGTTTTCATCCAATGTTTGGGTTTCTGATGATCCTCTAGTGACAAAAGCCAGGCTGTCTAACCAACGTTAACAGAGCAGAGACAGAGAGGAAGAAACACAGAGGTCCTCTGTGTCTAGGACAAACAGCATCTCAGTTGAGGCAATAGGCTTCAATCCAAAGTAACCCCCTTAAATGGGCCTCACAGTGACAGCCCAGCACTGGGGCAGATCAGCTCGGGGTAAAAGCTAGCGTTCAGACCAGTGGCATATCCCACTGCTGTAGAAATGCTGTTTAGCTAGCAGCAGAGTACGAAGCAAATCATTCAGATCAAACCTAGTAAAGACATGATGTGATTGAGATTTAGAAAAAATCATATTACTAAAATATTAAGCATCCATTTATACTGATATTGTTTTCTTTAACAATAACTTTGTTTAGGTTTAGTAGCGATTTTAATTAAAAGGCCTTAGCCCTCAGTAATGTATACTGTTCAAACACTGAGCCACCAACATGCTATACCAGGATTCTCCAGCCTTTTTGAAACTGAGAGCTACTACTCAGTTTGATACACGCTTCTTAAATAAAGAAATACCCAGTTTACCTTTAGTTATATATTATTATTAATGATTACTGACACTCATCTATGTGAAGACACTGATTACATTTATGATGAGATACACGCAGGTTTCTTTCACAGTAAGAACTCTTCCTCCCATTCACTCTCAAAATGAAACATTTTCTTTCTTTTTTCTGCCATGTTTTTTGGGATAAGAAACTGCATTCAGGCCCCATCTTCACTGCGGCAGCAAATTTACTCTCCACCAACGTTTTACACATAATACTGAACTAGAATAGAACCTAAACCTAAACTTATCTAAACCTCATGTATAATAAACATGTTTTAAATGCTTTTTTTAATATTGTCATTTTCAAATCTATATAAATACAAATGTGATTAAAGAAGAAAAGCAACAGGATAAAATTTCTTTTTAGACGCTGCTCATTGGTGAGTTTTTGGAACAGGTCTGTAGGTGCCTAATGTGGTCCGTGGGGCACCATGTTGGTGACCCCTGTGATATACAAACCTCCAGCTTTTTGATTCAGCTAAACATTTTCACACATAAAAAATAATGCACAGTGTAAATACAACTTTGTATACACATTATGGTCAATTATTAAAGTATCAACATATTTTGATCAACATATAAATAATTTATACATCCCATACTCTTATTTTCAGTAACTACATCTGGTTATTCATCATCATTTAATATGTAAATCTAAACAGAAATATGATTTCTTTATGAATTTAAGCAGGTCTGTTTTATTAGCAGATTGCTCAGTGGTTCCTAAAAGCATGTACAGACTCTAGGAGACATGTCAGTTCATGTTGCTTATTACAAACTATTAGATTAGAACTATTAGTCTGTGAGCTGAATACTAGAAATTTAATTGCACTTTATTCTATGGCCCATTAGTAAGAACAACACTGTGATTAGAAAAGGGAGACATTTCTCCGCTTGGATCCATGCTAAACTCTGACAACCTTTAGCATGTTTTCTCCAGGGGGCAGGATAAGTGCATTTGAAGTCATTTTGAGTATTCGGATTGACATGGATATTTAATCTCAGTTGTTCCTAATATTTTAAATATAGATTAAAAACAGTAATAATAATAGAAGCTAAACTCTACTAGAAACTAGAATAATAAATGGCTGGGTAGTCTTTGCCCATGGGATTCCTGTGGCAGTTGTTTTTTTTTCATATGACCTACATTAATTTGCTTCTTCTATGTTGTGTAATAAGAAATTCTACATTTGCTACAGTAAATGCTACATAAAGCCTGTTATTAAAGAAAGAGAGAGTGCCTTTTTTAGTGGAATCACAGCCTTGGCATAATTACTATTGCTCCCCTCTTACTGGCAGCTTTTCTTTGCATGTGTTTAATGTACTTCGGTCTATTGACTGAGAATTGGCCAAGTGCAAGCATGATAGCACAGGAATTGAGAAACGGCTACTGCCATCTCATGTGCTATTGATGGAAACTAATGTGTTATCCAATAAGGAAGTGCGCCTGTGGGCCTATTTAGATAGAAGGGGGGGGATCAAGCCAAGTTTGACCAGTAATTCACCCTCATACTTTATCCATTTTAATTTTCCTGAAATGATGGCTTGTTTTTATAATGTCTTCCTTTTCCTGAGTGGTGCAGCAAAGAAAGTGGGAAAGCACTTATGGAAGAAGATGCATTGTCTTATTGCTCCAACACACACAGACACACACAGCCAAGTGTTTTCCATGAAAACACTCCCTTCGTTTCAAGAGAGTGAACAATTTATGGCCAAACAGGCTGACACTAAATTTGGTCAAACCATTGTTAAATAAATAAATAAACAAGCATTGCAGTCATGTTTTTACAAAATCCCAAGGGAATGGTTTACCAAAACAGCAGAAACATGACAAACAGGATACCAGAATAGCAGAATAGAATAACCCGAGATATATCTGATATCTGAATTTGCTTGCACTGAAGCCAAAATGTGTCTGGAGAGTTTCTACCCCATACCAGTTTGTATTGTGCAGACTGCATGCAAAATCACACATTTGCCTCAAACTGTGTTGAGATGTTAAGTAATTTCAAAGAGACTTGCAAACGTGAATCTGTGTGGCTTTGTCGTGTAGTGAGTAGAGCCGCTACTTATAAGCAAGAAGGTCCTGGGTTTGATGAATGTGGTTTCTAGCACTGTATGACCTACTGCAATCTTTAAAAAGCAGTCATCTCAAAGCCTGAATTTGGCCTATACAGTACATGCTGTGGGTAAAATAAGTATTAAACACGTCAATCATTTTCTAAGTAAATCCATTTCTAGGTGTTATTGACATGAAATTATAACGTGATGTCAGTAAAAACCCATCCAATCCAAGTTAATCAAACCATAGGTGTTTATACATTAAGTTGTATGTAATGAGAAAGGGGAAAAGTATTGAACACATAGAGAAAGGATGGTGCAAAAGACATAGAAAGACATGACACCAATTGAAATCCATCATTAATACTTTCCCTGTGTCATTCCATTTTATTACACATAACTTAAATGTATGGATTGAATCTATGGTTTGATCTCATTACATGAGGATTGGACAAGTTGTTACTGACATCTGGTGAGAATTTCAACAGCACCTTTAGAAAAATATATACTTAGGAAATTGGTGACAATTGGTGACAGTTCAACACTTATTTTACCCGCTGTATTAGAAACGCAACAATCTGACATGGTTTGAGTTGTGTGTTTGAGGAATAAATGATACAATTTGCACAATACTATTGGATAAAATGATCCATTAGCTTTGTAGGTCCAATGTAAAAAGAAGCAAACAGTCACCAGACGTTACCAAACCAAACAAGAAGTTGGGGTAGATTGGGTTAAGAGAGGAAAGTTATATTACAATTACATTTGGTCTAAAACTATAACTATTGGTTGAGCTATGCCAAAAAAGGGATAGAATAGCTGCTTCAATAATAGTCATTCCTCTGTATAAATATACATATTCCAACAGTCTGATATTGGTGATGTGATATTTGTGTCTCTCCTTATCCTCATTATCTTCATCTTCCATGTTATAATCTTTTAGACATACCATAATCTTTTAAACATACCATAAACAGCCAGACAAGCTGTCACACTCCTCGAGCCCAGTGGGTATGTGTGGAAGTCGCAGGTGTAACACGCTTCGTCCTCCGTCTGGACTGGGTTTATGGTCAGTTGACTGTACCCAAGTTCTCGGTTCAGCTTCACCCTGCCCTGGAACGGCGTCTCCACAGTAACGCTGCCCTGCTTGGTGTAAGAGGCCACAGTAGTAGTGTCACCCTGCTCGGCCGTTTTCCTCCAGAGGACCTGCTGGACTCTATCCACAAGACCGTATGTGCATGAGAGTGTAGTGGGTTTTCCTCTGACCGCCGTTTTATTGCCCACCGTTTCTACCTTCGCTGAGAGAACAAGAGGAACAATAGGTCATTGAAAACAGAGGCCATTTTGCAGATCTAACCCTTAGAAGTTTACTCATAGTATGGTCCTCCTCTCATTTAAAGGAATTACAAAACTGCAAGAATGCATGACATTTTGTACTGGCAGGTTTGGGACTGCATGGCAAAAAATGTGTGGAGTTTTTCACTAAACAAGACAGAATGAGTGAGAAATAATCCATATACATGTACAACATGCTTTTGTTATCATGGACAATAAGAGTAACTTACAGGGGTTAATGTGAGCTAACCTCTCAGAAGCATATCAAGGTCAAATCCTAAAATTAATTGGATTCGGCCTATGTTTCTGTCCAGATGTCACTTTAATCACCTGAAAATCTTACATTTAAAGCCATTTCTAGTTAATACTGAAGTTATACTAATTCAGGTCTGCTTGTATTAATAAAAGAGATCAGGAACCAGGCCTGTGTTTTTCTGAAGAGATCACATATGACAAACAATGATGTCATCTGACTTTTTCCTAAAAAGGTAATTCATGTTTTAATGCTGATTTAGTTGAATGTAATAAACTGTTTCTATTATTTACACAGGCTATAGCTTGGTTTGAAAAGTAATATGAGATTGAGTGTTTGGGGGGATTCAAACATTTGTTGTTGAATAGTTTCTTTATTTTAAACCTCAGCACATGTGATGGTCGTTAAAATTTCACACCATGAACTGCAGGACCTGAAAAATCTATATTTCATAACCACATTCACAGTGACCTGAAACTGCTACTTAAGCTTCTTGAAGAACACAATTTATCTCACTAAAAATGTCTAAATAATTATTTCATTATTTAAAATAAAATGAATATATCAGCAGATTATATGACATAGGAATCAGCACAGGTGGTTAGTGCCCACATGTGACGCCTACCAGTACCTGGAGACCAGCAAGCTTAGGGTGCTTGTGTTCATGATGCTGGCTGCTGGCCATCATCTGCGCACTAGATTTTGCAAGCTAGCATCTTGGCCATTGTGATCATGATCAGCAATTCTCCATGATCAACACACCGCTCTCAACCTCTTATTGAAGAGTAGATAAGAAAAATGACCTCTGTGCCACGTCATATTTATATATTCCAGGGAAACAGGAAGTGATGAATTGCTAATTAAATGTTCCTTGATGCTCTGATAAACTTTGTAAACTACTGTAGAAATGACTTACTTCAATGAAATTAAATACTTCAGTTACATTTATTTCCAAGAAATTGTTAGGGGTGCCAATAATTGTGGAACAGGTAATCTTATGAAAAATAATTGTTTTTTATACAGGGATTTTTTTGTCCCTTAAAATTCAATTGAGTTGAAGGTTAAATTTTTCTAAAATTTTCAGTGTGTGAGTATGTTTCTGCAATAAAAATTGAATTTATTTTAAGGCTTTTAACACATCTTTACCAAGGGTGCCAATAATTATTTAGGGCACTATAGTGTATATACAGTCAAACTTTGTCAGCTTGTCCCTATTGGTCCAGGCTCTAAATTTAGTGAGAGGTGGGGTTGGCAAGCTATTATTATGGGGGTAAATACATGGAAGGAAATCTGTCCTGCAGCCTTTGACGGCGAGAGGCAGGTTGGCGAGCTAACGAGGGGCGAGCTGACAGGTTTAGTCATTCTGACAGTATAGTAATTTAGCAATTTTTCAAAATAACAGTCTTCACTGTTAACAACAAAGGTATATTGGTACAGTGGTTTCTAAATGTTTATTTCAAACTTACATTTTCTAAACATAACCTAAAACTTAATCAGATTTTTGGCAAAAATCTTAAAAATAGGTAAAAAGATCAGGCAATCAGGCAAAATATTATACTCATTTGTCACTAATGTGTTGAAGAAAACTATCTAATATTACTTATCTGTAAGTGGCACATGTTATTGAACCTCTAGGATTAGCGGCTAATTTGAATGGGAAAATAATTTGTTATTAATCAAAGGAATGGAATTCCTGCGTGACTTGGATCCCTGTTTGACTTTTTATCACAACACAGGTGTAGAAATTTATCATGGCACAAGCAAAGGGAATTTCTGAGGAACTCAAAAAAAGAGTTTCTGATACATATCAGAAACAATTGTGGATACAGTTATAGTCAGACAAATTGTGTATAAATGGAGGAAATTCAAGACCATTGTTACCCTCTCCAGGAGTGTCTAATCAACAAAGCAAAGGATTTAATAGTCTACAAGATAACAAAGTAATCCAGGATAAATCTTAAGCACACAAAGACCTCTCTCTCATCGGCTTATGTTAATGTCAAGTCCACCATAAGAAAAATACTGAATAACAATGGTGTGTCTGGCAGGGTTGCAATAAAAACCTGCTCTCCAAAATAACATTTCTGCCAAACTATAGTTTGCTAAGATAACATGGACAAACCAGGAGCCAGATTACAGAATAAGAATATCATCCCATTTGTGAATCCATGGTTAGGGGTTGTTTTCAACATCTGAGGAAAGACAGCTTGCCAATGAATTCTGTGAATACAAAATCTGAATACAAATGTAAGTATATCTGTTCAAATCTCAACTAAATCTCAAAAGAAAGTGGGACATGTAGCAAGACAATGACCCAAAAACCACAAGTCATTCTGCCAGATAATGATTAAATAAGAATAGAGTTAATGTTCTGGAATGGCCAAGTCAGAGTCCTGACCGTAACCCCCTAGAAATCAGAAAGGACCTAAAGTAAGGTTACATGTTTGCCACTCACAGATATGTACGATTATATCATTTTTCTCAATATATATGACTAAGACTAATATTTTAGTTTTATTTACTTAACTACTTATTTACATTAACTACTCTTAGGATTTTTAGCAACATATTGTAAAGGTCATATTCATGTGGAAATACAAAACTATTTAAATCATTCACAAATTTTCAAGCCCTACTATACTTTAATTACCAATAAAAATAAACAACTCTACACTGCAGAATTTACTTCATTTAAGAATGACCCTCAGTGAAACTAATTTTGCAGACCTGAATTATTTTTTTATTTTTATTACTCAACACTTCTTTAAATAACCTGTTTAAATTTGACTGTTATGTGGCCTACGGTCGCTGTGATATAAACAGGAAGTACAAGATGATAGAACAGGACATTGGCCTTTTCCACTTCCTGTCCTGGCCCTCACAGACCACCACACAAGGACAAATAAAGCTCTTGTGGTGGCATTTCACTAGTCACTGAAATGCAGCCAAACCACCACATGGAAAAAATGGCTTGTACATGTCCATGATTTGAATAAGTCTGTTGGCCGCACACAAAGAATATGAAATATAGTTTATATAGGTTACTTCATATTTGATTGTATCATAGTTTATTTTGTCTGCAAGGGTATGACACACTCATCATAAACCCTTGAGTAAAGTACTGTCCTGCTACACTGCTCCCTGGACACCAACACTGCTTCATGGATGGATTATTATTATACACTTATCTTCACAATGGCACCTCTTTCAATTAGAACGTTTTTATTTTATATTAACATTTTATTATTTTATTGTATGTTTATTCAACCATTGTAAAGGGCGGCTGGTGTTTTCGAGCAGAGAAGATTTTACTTTACCAGTCAGAAAGAGACATGTCTTCCCTTGCTGCCGCCCGGATGGAAACACGTCAAACACGCACGTGTAGCAGCCCTCATCCCCTGCCTTGGCATTCCCGATGGCGATAGCGCTGGCATGTGCAGCCCACCCTGCTGCTGTGTGCGGGGTGGGCTGGTTGACCAGCTCCACCCCGTCACTTCTGGTGAGGCTGCCTGGATTCTGCGGCAGGTAATAGAGAATGGTCTTGTTCTGGACGTCAAGCCATCTGACTTGTTTGAGGGTTTCCCCAGCTTCAATAGTCAAGTTACAGCCCAGCATGATAGGGAGCCCCAATGTTGCCTGTAGCTGAGCCGGGGCGCTGACTTTAGCTAAGACATATGCATCAAAATATGTCAGGGAATCAACAATTACACAATGCACATGTAATAAACAGATCTACAAATTCATGTGTTCGAGGACAATGGCTTCACCCACTTCCCATTGCTATACCAGTTACTAAATATTGACATTTTCTCAATCTTAAATCAAAGTTAAATCATTTCTATAATTTAAATAGATTAGTCTACCTGTGTGTACAGTATTGCTGCTTGAATATATGATGCAGATTATCATTTAACAACAGGTATAAACTTATATTGCAGTCTATGTCGCTACTATGTTTATAGCTACCTTTACCTTAATCTAGTAAAACACGTAGTGGTAGCAGTACAACCAAATTGAAGAAAATTAAAATGTCCGCCCCAACCCCAGTTTTTATTCTAATAGCTTAGACAACTTAAATAATATCTTCAGTATTGGGCAAGCTACCTCAAATCAACCAATCTAAGCCTCTAGTTACTTTTAGTTACTACTTCTTATTGAATAATGCAGCTAGAAATAGCACTTAAAGATGCACAATATACAACAAAAAAATTAGCTACAGACACAACAAATCTTCTTCTACAACCTGAGGATAATATAAAATGTTGCCAGACTTGGCATCTCATTAGTTTAGGACACCTAAAAAAATGAGCAAAGGACAAGGAAAGCTTGACTCATCTTGTGTTTAGATTTAATGTGCAGTTAGATAATGAATAGTAAAGGTTGTACCTTCCAGTAAAGGGAGTAGTATCAGAGCCAGCCACAGGCATAGAGCAGTACACCTACACATCTTTATCTGAAATGAACAGTTTGGAAGCATTAACAAACAACTGCTTGCTTTAAAGCTTTAGTTTTAATTTTACATGATAATAAAAGTATCTCCATTTGTTATTAAAGACAACACAATAAAGTCCAAACTCAATTGCTTTAGGCTGATCTTCTATATTTCCTATATTTACGGCCCTATTCATGGAAATTCAAGATGTTTCCAACATATTTGAGATACTGTACAGTTAGCAAATGCACAGGGGTTATTTACGTTGAGGACATACCCCCACAACATATTCAGTAATATCCTCCAGTACTTCATTCAGTTGTTTTCTTTAATGGCAAGTATCACCCATACACTGTAAGCAAAGAAGCAGCCTATATTGTGATGCTCCCAACTCCATACTTCACTGTGGGTCAGTTGTTCTAGGGACCATATACTAAACCTTTCCTTCTCCTTGCTCCTTGTTCATTTTGGCCAGAGTACACTATTCCAAAATATGAGGAACTGTGTGTGAAACATACTTACAATGAGAATCAGTACTATTTTCTGTGAAATGAATTGTTCCTGCTGCTTTTAGGTCACCCTCCAACTCTTTTCATGTAATGCTTTTGCTGGATATTTTCTTACCTTCCTCATCACGAGTTCAAGTAAAATCTTCCAGGATGCACAAGTGGTTCCACAAACTGTCTACCTGCATATCAAGCCAATTAAACTGACAGGGACGGTCCTTACAAGGGCTCTGCTGTTGTTTCCATATCAGTTGTGTTTTACAATTTCATTTCAAAGAAATGAAAAGAGATTCTTCCTCTTGACCAGGTTGGTATAAAGTCAATGGAAGCATTTTTTATATATAGACCAGACGCTAACTGATGATTTGTAAAATGTATCTGTAGAACACTTATTTTTATGTGCCTTTATTCATATATGATTTTAGTTTAGTGTTTGAATATTTCATGGCAACTGTGTTTTGTAAATATTTGTTTCTGCATTTAAATACATACTTTTGTTCATAATTACAAGAACAAGACATTCTTCAGGAAAAATTGGAAATTGATCTATGCACTGAAAGTGTCACTGTAATATTTATTTATTTCCTTGTCAAATCTAACAGGAAAACAGTCTCAAAAGGCAAACTTAGTTCTTTCAAAAGAAAGATTAATCATATTACTAACTGAAGAACACAATAGCAGTATCACAATGGATGGTATAAATGAAGACATGCAGGGTTTTTGGGTAATTACCATGGCTTACTACTCTTGACTCAACCAATGATCATGAACTGTATGATTACTACAGATTACTATGGTGTTGACTCAGTCAAGGGGCATGAAAGGCGTGCTTGGATTTGTATGCTTGAAACAGTCTAATGAATACATGTGAGGGAGCTGAAAAGCCAGTAAATCTTCACAGACATCATGGATTACGTAAGAGTGGCAAATACTTACTGTACATCCAAGCCAAGCCTTCTTTGTCAGATTTAACACGCAGAGTCAGTTTCCTTGCCCACACTCATCTTAGTCGACAGCCATCGCTTATGGATCAACAAACTGTGAACAGTGAACATCAAAATCTTCACAATATGGATAAAATAGCAGAACATTATTAATATAGTTATCAATATAGTTAACTAGTCATCACTAGTAGGCTACTACATTTCCTCATGTTTTTTTTATCTGTCAATACAGAATGTCATTTTAAAGTAAATGTAACTTATTGTGTTAATACATTTGAATGGTCTAGCAAAAAGGAGCAAATAACTTCTAAAACTTAAATATGGACAGAGGTGGGTAGTAACAAATTACATTTACTTCGTTGCATTTACTTGAGTAAATTTTTGGAGTATACTTAAAGATAGGTACTTTTACTTTTACTCAAGTACATTTTTATTGAAAAAACTTTACTTTTACTTCGCTACATTTGATGGCGTTCCTCCGTTACTGACAAAATGTAATAAGTATTAGATATGTAAAATAATAATTCGTTTACGTGACTTGATCTGAAGTCTCGCGAGACGATGGCGAGTCTGCTGCAGCTCCCACTTAAGTTCAGCATGCGTTTAGAAAGATGAAGCTGAAGCAGAGGATGACGTGTGGGAGCTTTCGGGGGCAGATCATCCGTGGCCTCAAATCAACTCTCTTTTTTCACTTCAAGTGAGAAAAACAGCTTCATAATGCGATTTTTCTTGTCTCGCTCACTCTCTCTCACGTTGTCGCTCTCTCTTTACTTCTGTAGATCGCTTTATCTACCTGTCTCTCGATCTGTGTGTGTGTATTGGCCTGTTTTTGTGTCCAGTGTTGAAGTTAATATATTTGTTAATGAAGTGCTGTTACTATTCTGTAAAATTGCACTTTACCTAAGATATGATAAGATAAGATATGTATATTTTTTTGAATAGATTTTTTTATTTTAATTTTCCAGCATGTCCACTGTAGAGGACAACAGGACCTGAATTTAGAAAATAAAAAAT
>JBBIGC010160591.1:0-16726 GCA_037576955.1 Lepidarchus adonis
ATTTATTGTGTGTGATTTTTGCTGCTGTAACATGTGAAATTTCCCACTTGTGGGACAATAAAGGATTATCTTATCTCATCTTATCTCTTACACCATGGGAGCAGGAATGCACAAGTGGCCTGTTACAGTGTTCTACAACATGCTTGATCTGCCGGTGATGAGCGCACATGTACTGTACAAGGTGTAGCAGCAATTTCTGTAATGAGACCTGTAATAATTAATTAATAATTTAGCAGCAAATGAAATAGTTCATTTCAGAGAAATAAGAACAGAGTTCGAATACAGGTCTCAGGCGAGGGTCCAGTCCTTGAGTCACTCAGAGTTACTCGCAGATCTGAACAACTGTCAGATCCTTGGCTGCAAGTTTTATACCTTCCTAACAAAGGGACTACGTCATGTCGATCAATCTCTCATCTTTCTGGACTTTCCATTAGACATATATGCTGATGCTTATTAAATGTTCCTTGATGCTTCTTAATCCATAGGCCTGCTTTCCCCCTACCTTGCCTGTAACCGATGGTTTTCCTAGTCCTAGCATTCTTGTCCCATTAGAGGAGGTTCATTGAGAGTTTATCAAGTTGGTGACTTGTACGCAACCTAATTTATGGTCTCTCTGACTCTTTATCCAATTTACGACTACGAGGGTCAGGATGTGCAGTGCCTTACAGAGGCTAAATGGTCATCCGAAGACACTAATAGAAGGCCTATGAGGGAAAAGTCCCTCAATACAGGCCGGCCATCTGTTGCCCAATCGTTCTGGCTAAATTCCTGAGTATTAATCTTAGGTTAATACTACAAGTTAGAAGAGCTAATGAGAATTAATGTAAGGAACAGGTTACAAACAGGTCTTGAGATTACAAATACAAATAGGTTACCGTGCAAGCCCCCCGCTCTATGCTGAATCGAGAAGTCATACGACTGCAATACCTCTAACCACCGCGCGAGTTGACCCTCTGGCTCCTTAAAGCTCATGAGCAACATCAGGGAGACAAGGTCAGTGCGGAGGTGGAACTTTTGGCCATAGAGGTACGGGCGGAAGTGCGACACCGCAGCCACTACCGCCAAAAGCTCCCTCCTCGTGACGCAGTAATTTTTTCCGGCCTTCGACAGCGCGCAGCTAAAATAAGCTGTACTGTACCGTTTTCATGGGCCAAGACAGCTCCAATACCCACATAGCTCGCGTCGGTGTCGAGTATGAATGATGGGGGATCGAAAGTAGCTGGACTGTTGCATAACACAGAACTGCCATAACCCCTGGCCTACTACTATTATAAATATCTACTATAAAAAATATCCTGGTACGCGGCTAGCAGTCGCTTTAGCGCTTCGCTCTGTGCCCCGGTGAGCCCCTCGCAGCTGCACACCTCCAACTCGCGCATCGCCTCGACCTCGCCCGAGCCTACGGCCCCCTCTACTGGCCCATTCAACACGGCACGCACCCCGTTCACTTCGCATTCGCTTCTTAGCGTCAGCCACTCCCGCCCCACGCGCATTTTCCCTCTGTCAAAATGGAGCACTGCACCGATGCGCCTTAGCAAGTCCAGGCCCACTATGCATTGCTCCTTGATGTTAGCGACCAGAAACGGATGTTCCGCAGAGCTCCCGCCAATACGGATTTTCATTTTTCGGGTTCTGGACGCAGCCACGTACTCACCTGTAATAGTCCTGACCTCGGTTCGCCTCACCTCATCCTCAGTGGACTCGCCTGGGCGCCCCCTCGCAGCCAGCTTGTAAAACACAAAGAAAGAGTTGATCCGGTGTCTACCAAAGCACCCCCCCAACAACGTAAAGCCCTCCGTGGCCCAGCCAAGCGCTGAACAGTCCTTGTGGGGAAGCCTCTACTCCATTGGGTGATGAGCTCCCCTCCTCGCCTCCCCTTCTTTGTTTAACAGCCAGTCGCCCACCTGGTGGTTGTCTGGACAGGACCTGGCGAGATGGCCCACTGCTCCACACACAAAACAATGCTGCTGTCTCTCGCTCCCCGAACACATTCTCCGCTCTCTCTGCCACCTCGAGAGCCTCTTTCCATGTGCATGGCCCCCCATGCGGTGGGTGCTCCGCCATCTTGTGACACAGTTCTCTCCCCTCTGGACTCGTTCGCGCCTTCCTCACCGCCGTTTTGTGGCGCAGTTTCCCGCCATTCGCTCTCCTTTCGCGCCCTCGGTGTTGTCTTTCCATGCCGACCATTACCGCCTGTGCAGGCGCCCTTCGCTGGCGGCATTTTCGTCGCTGTCGCCAGATGCCGGCCTTTGCCTGCCGGTTCTTTTCATCGGCTCGCCTGGTCTTCCGTTGGCCGAGCGGTTAACCTGGTCGACCCGGAACAGCCCAACAATGCAAATATCATCCTTTCTTCACTCTCATTATGCATTCCTTCCTCAGCAGCCAATGGGAGCTGCCTATAACCACTACAATATAAACACTAATTGAATACGAATTCATTTATACGATATGTAAAATGTATTTATAATTTAAATTTAATTATATATTAAAAAATAATAATAATAATAATACCATAAGTGTGTGGCTATAACACAAACACACACATACACACATAGTGTCTGTAGAACATAGAACACTGCACATATAACATATAACCATTCAAAAAGCTGTTGTAGATTTCTTTTGCCTTATGACAAGCTGGTGACAGCAACAAACCATCATGTGATGAGAATTTTCGGAGATGAAAGCTAAACAAGAAATTTAGCCAAGCGCTAACTAGCTAAGAGCTAACACAGCCTTCAGTTTGAACCAAAAATGTGAAAATGATCTAAAATGCAACTGATAATGTTATAATATTTCTGTTCGATAACAACATTTACTTTGGCTGCTCTAGATGAGACACATGGCATGTTTTATCTGAAGTCTGTAACAGACCATTACATGTTTTACCTTTTATGTAATGTTTTAAGGTGATTCCTTTAATACAGAGAGTCCTGCCTCAGAGCTGATGCTGTTTCATAATGAGTGACATCTAGATCTTCCAGAAGGTGCAGAATGATATTCAGTTTCACAAATGTGATGTCTGTCAGACAGCTGTGATTTGTTGATTCATTGATCACCTACTAATTATTTTGGTGCTTAATTTTATATTAAAGGGCTTTCAGGCAGAATTGAAAGGCTTTAATTTTTTAATTTTAATTTTTTTAAATTGATACTGTGGCACAGCATCACACACACACATGCCATTCTGCCTCTTCCTAAGTTGAGAGAACTGCCCAAACATCAGCACCACTGCTATGGACAGCAGAACCCTGGTCTTCATGGCTGTGGGCTGCTGATGAGTTCAGTAGCAGCTCATACTGTCCCACACTTTTGCTAACTGGAGGCTGAAGGCCTCAATCTGAATAGATCTTTCCTCCTCATGGGTGCCGTTATGTCAGCACGAAACAAAAAGACTGAAATCAGACTAAAGATTAAAGAGCTTTATTACAGATTAGTGAAAAATATAACAGAATATAATACAGTTCTGATAGTCAAACAAAGCATGAGAAAATTACTTAATAACGCAGAGTTGACAAGCAGTAGCTATTTTGCATTGAAAAAAACAAACCTTTAAAAAGCAATAAACATTTGACAACAACTTTAATTACTAATTAGGGATTAAAGATTGGAGACAATGATCATTTATTTATCTCTGTTCATTTTAGATCATTTTAGGCTTATATTTTCCATGTATGATGCATAAAGTCGTTCATCCTTTCAGAAAATTTGCTGAATCCAGTCACCACTGTGGAACACATGGCATCTTCTATGGTGATGTCTTCTGAATGGACCTCAAACGACGTGTGATGCTGTTTTGAAGTCCTGCTTCTATCAGTATTTCTTTCATCTGTAGAGACAAATAGACACAATAGTGTGTATTTTCAGTGTAACTGACGCTATACATCCACTTACTGTGTAGCTCTGGTCCCTTGACGAAGCATCATCTCAAACATATTTTCTGTAAATTATTAATAAACATTCACTTGTGTGCTAAAGACAAACATGATTCATTATCAAGAACATCAACAACAACAAATAATTACCTGCTGAATTAATAGCTGTGAATTGCCAGATGCCATCAGATCTTCTTTTGAAATCACTTTGACTCGTCCGACCATCACATTCTCTATAGAAAACCATGAATATTCAATACAGACAACTACAACTACATTTACTAAAAAACATAATCGAAAATCAGTGACAGAATGCAGAAAGGATTTTATATCACAGTTGTGATGATGGACAGGTGGAAGGACAATCATTACTAGGGGGTTCCTCCCACAAGGTGACATGAGCATTATCAAGACAGAAGCCAGAACTAAGGTGATGGGAAGGACAGGATGTCACATCAGTGTCTTTCACCAGGAGGAACCCAAGACACATTGCAACACTAGAGAATGCCATTTAGTAAGAGACATTCACACCAGTGATCTGCTGGATTAACTGTGCAGCTTCTGTAGGGTCCAGGTATCACCTCATGTTCCCAGTAGTGAAACTGACCCTAGCCGAATGTAGAACTAGTGCAGAAACAGTCCAAAAAATGAGGAGGGAAAAAATTTAATGTAAAATCATTCCTGTTTTAGCAGTTGTCTCATAGAGCAGCTGGAAGTAATATACTTTACACCAACCTCCTCTGCTTCTTGAATGACCAGATCAGTAATCTCAAAAATTAAATTAAATATTAAATATAAATCATCTATTGAAAAGATTAAAAAAAATATTCTTACCTGGTGATGGTGAACCAGAGGTTGAAGGAACATTGGTCGAAGAAACAATGGTTGAAGGGACAATGGTTGAAGGAACCATCATTGAAAGAACAGTGGTTGAAGGAACCATCGTTGAACTAACAGTGGTTGAAGGAAAAGAATCTGAAGGGAAAATAGTTGTTGAAATTGTTATGACAGCAGCAAAAGTATAAATGTTGAAAAACAAATAGATCAGTTTGTTTTAATTAAGCACATGCAGAAAACATGAGGCTGGAGTGGAACATACTTTCAGTTTGTAGGCCAGCCTAAGAACCCACTTTGCCTAACTTGGCTTTATTCTATAATCATGGTTCATTATTTCAAACTAGTTGCTCACAACATACTGAATTTTGATGTGCTGCACCAGGATTCATAGGTATTATTTATATATTTATATGTGTGAGTCTCTCATTTACCCATGCTGGAATTGAATAAAAACCTTGAGTTTGAGTTTTAATTTCATGTAAGTTCCTTTTCAGATTTTTACAAAGTGAAATAATTAAAGCTCTTAAGCAACTGCATTTAAACTCCAACAGTCTAATGAAGTTCCAAACAACAGCAAAAACACTGTTCCTCACACATCCTCAACCCTTACACTACTTATTGTGTGAAAACTGTAAAACACTGGGAGAACATTTTATAACAACAGGTGCAGCATTATTTCTAGTTAATATTGTGATGCCCGGCTTGGCCGAACGTTGGCCTTTGGGGTAGCTTGCCTGCGGGGGTTGGTGAATGCTGTGTTTTGTCTCCTGACCAGCAGGTGGAGCCATATCCTGGTCAGGTTGGAGGAAGATGGCTGATTGACGAGGCCCTATAAAAGAGGCCTTCCCCTCTCGCTCTTCCCTTTTTTGCCCTCTTTGCTCCTTTGTCAGCCTGGGGTTACCTGGCAGCGGGGCTGGTCGCCGCCTTGCCTTTTTTAAGCTTTTAAATGGCACAACTTTAATAATAAATATGTTTTGTTAAATCCAACAATCACTGTGGTCTCCCATTTATGTCATCTCCGCTCTGAGCCAAGTGGGGCAAGACAATATCTAGAAATTAACACGTTTTTAATGCACCTTTACAAATATCATTCTTAATATCTATGAGAACATTTAGTACCTAAAACCTAGAACTTTATACCTAAAACATTGAAGGTACAGTTGCAGTATTCATTCTCTTAAAGTAACAATCAAATAACTAAATGCCTGGAAACTTGTTTCCTCTCATGGTTCACGACTTTACAGAGTCATAATTTCTCTGTTCTCCAGCAAGATTTGTGTGAGACAGAGCAATTAGAGACTTCTATGTCATTTGCTGTTAAAAACAATATTTTATTTGCTTTAGTGAATGGAGTTTGTAATAAAACTGATTTCAAAATACTTACTAGCGCACACTGATAGAATCCGATTGTTACAGTCAGTATTATTCCACTGTCCTAATAAAAGGCAGGAAAATAAGCAAAAAGTAAACATTTACAGTGTAATTTAATACAATTAAACTTGAATGATTTCTTCTTAGAAATATGTTAATTAAATAGAAGGAGAAGATACCTGAGTAAGAGCCAATTAGACAGTTCTCTACAGCTACATTATATGGGAGTCCTGGGCCCCAGTCAGTGTAATCGAATACTGACCCATCACTCCACACCCATGTTTCATTCTATAAAAAGGTGAATAATATAAATGTGAAAAGTGAAATGAAAAGTAAAATAGTGGAATTGTATGTCACCATACCTGTTCAAGATAATTTCCCCCTATCCATGAGTAAGAGTGTAAGATGCTTGCATTCTGCAGTAAACTCTGAATAAAAGAGTACTCCTCACTGCTGTGCACAGATGCCCTCCATTGGCCACACAGTTTTGCTGAAAAAAAAGAATAATATATGTTGATGCAGAGTAATTGCCAAACTCAGTCTGAATGAATGAATTTAACTGTTCAAGAGAATTTAAAATTGCACCTCAGCATCACTCCAGTTTACTGCTGCTGTGAAGACCGTGAAGCAGCGAGATCCAAACTGGTACCAGTTTTCCTGGCACTCTGCATTTGAAATGATATGGAGAATATTTATGATTCTTTATTTCCTCTTCTCAAAACCCTGATATATTTGACTTAAAATACTGTGTAATCCTGCATGGTCGTCAGATCATGTTATGTTATGTAAATCCACACAACTGCCGGTAACATTAAGCACATTATTGCTGTTTACTGGAATTAGTGATATTTGCTCAAATCAGCAATTTTCATCTCAGGCATTACTTCTACACCTTGAGTATTCAGAATTTGCACTTTTGCAATTCAGTGCTGTGCCCTATATTTGTGATGGTAACTGCAGATGTTTTAAAGTGAGATTCTTCCAGCAGCTCCAATTCACAGATCGCTTCTCTCACAGTTTTAAGTTATATTGTGAGGTCGACTCAATGCATGCTTTGGTTATATTTTAATGTCTGGTCAGTGAAGTCTGATTGGGTATTTTATATTCAATATATGGAAAAAGAACAGCCAACACTGCAAATATTAACTCTTTGCATAAACTTGATGTAATTGTCAATAAAAGAATTTGAAACATGAAATGCTTGTAATTATACTTCAATACACAGAAACAACTGATAAAAAGATCTAAAAACACTGAAGCAGCAAACTTTGTGAAAACATGTATTTTTCATTTTCAAAACTTTTGGCTACGACTATATATTTTATATAATGCGATTTTCTGCATTTTGTTTTTATATTTTATCTTTCACTGTTAAAGTAAACCTACCATTACAATTATAGACCGTTCATGTGTTTGTATACACATGAATACACACTGGAGCAGTTCTGCCTAATTTAGGTCTGATATTTTGCAGAGCTGCTGGTACACTAACTGGTACCACCACATTCCAGAGAAGTCAGATGCTCAGAAAGGTTTGACTGCTGAACTCACCATAAAGCACACAGATTTATGAGTAGACTCAACAGAGAAATGGCATAATGCATATTTAATTAGACTGCATTTTCGCAGAGAAAATGCAGTGTGCTTGCTCAAATATTGTCATGTTAAGATATAAGATGTACACCCAGCCCTGGGGTTCACTTACTTATGCACACTCAGCCCTGGGGTTCGCTTACTTACACAATGTGCTGTTACACTGTTACGCTGTTCAGTTCTTCTCTGCTACTAAGAATGTGAAAGATGTTCAGTGATTGACTGACAGGCTGATTCCACAGTTTAATCTCTCTCTTCTCTAAGTGTGCAGAGCTGCTGCATGTACTAAATGAAAGCCATGGTATGGGAGTGAACCTGAGTGCGAACATGCTCCTGAAGGCATCAAGAATGTACTGACTCTCACCCAGGAGAGTGATGATGGAGAACATAGTCACCTATGCCTCACATCTACTCCATGGAGAAAAAAAAAACTCTCTCTCTGAGCAAAAATGTTGAGTGTTTTGTGAGCCGTCTAGAAATGCAGACACTGTAGGGAGAGGAAACGTTTCACTGGGATCATGTCGAGCTATTGTGAGTTTAAATCTAGCTCCAATCTTCATATCTTCTCACCAGGTGGGATCTGAATGTTTAGATGTTACAGTCCAGTAGCAGAAAGGAAAATGCAACACTGTGACAGACTCTGACTATTATCCAGTAATGAACCAATTCATTCTCCTGGCCACAGTACCTTGAAATATGTCAATGCCAACCCCCTTAGTGGACGCCATGGTAGGATGAAGATTCTAATCCACCTGCTGTAACAATCATAGTCCATTTTTATTTATACAGCGCTTTTTACAATTGACGTAGTCACAAAGCAGCTTTACAGAATTTATACAATCCGGGTCCGAGCCCCCAATTAGCAAGCCTAAGGCGACAGTGGCAACGAAAAACTTATAGGAAGAAACCTTGAGAGGAACCAAGGCTCAGAAGGGGAACCCATCTTCCTCTGGTTGACACCGGAGAGTGATAAAAAGAGAATAAACCTTAAGAGAGATCAGGTAGCTTCTTGTCCATGTGCTCTGTTCAGTGGCCATGGCACCTTGTGATCTAAGTGGGCATGGTGGATTATAAGAGACTAAGAGTTCACTCAGATACCCCCCCTCCTTCTGTTCCCCAGAAGTAGGAAGACGGGGTCATGGCTGAACTTTTCCAACATCCCCCACCCCACTCCCCTGTTGCGTGTGAATGTTTATATGTTGTTTATTCTGTGCTTATTGCTGGGTGTTTTTTTCTTCTCCCTTTCTGCCCAAAAAGGATGCGTGGGGCATTTTTTTATCTTCCTTCTTGACCAATGTCAACGAATTTCTATTTTTTCCTTCTTATGTTAATTTCACTGCATATCGTACTTGTATGATCTTGTATGTGGTGAATAAACTACTACTACTACTACAAGGGGTAGACCCAGAGGGTTCTCAGGCCCAGAGTTTTCTGGTAAACTGGGATGGTTGGATGCTGCCTACTGAACAGAACACAAACAGAAAGGTACCTGATCTCACCTAAGGAACTGCAGATGCCTATTCTTATTGAACTCTTGATTTTATTTGTTCATAGTTTTTTCTCTTTTTATCACTGTCCTGTGTCGACAGTGGATGGGTTCCCCTTCTGAGCCTTGGTTCCTTTCAAGGTTTCTTCCTGTAATTAGGGAGTTTTTCTTGCCTCTGTCGCCTTTGGCTCATTGGGCGCTCAGACCTGGATTCTGTAAACTCTGTAAAGCTGCTTTGTGACAACGTCAGTTGTAAAAAGTGCTGTATGAATAAAATTGACTTGACTTGACTTGACTTTCCTTGAGTCAGATTTTTATAAACAAAATAAAGAGGTTTAGAAAAAATAATCAGAAATCTCTCCAGAAACTCCATTTAAACTCCAACAATGTAATAAAGTGTCCAACAACAACAACAATAACACTGTTTCTCACACATTCGTACTAGCAGAGCACGTCCTCACCCCTTACACTACTTGTTGTGTAAAATTTATAAATCATTGGCAGAACCTTTTAGAACACCAGGTGAAACAAGCCTTATTTCTAGTTAATATCTAGAACTTAATTTTTTTCATGCACCTTTACAAATACCATTCCTAAAATCTATGACTACATCAGTGTTGTTCATCTCTATTCATACAAATAAAAATAACATTGTAGGAACATTTGCAGTAGAAGTTCACTAGAAGTAACAGTCAAATATCTTCAACAAAAGTGACTGAACACTTGATTCCCCTCACGGTTCATAACTGTACAGAGTCATAATTTCTCTGTTCTGCAGCACGATTTGTGTGAGACAGAACTGTTGGACACGTCTGCGTCCTTTCTGTTAAAAACTGTATTTTATTTACTTTGGGGAATGTAGTTTGTAATAAAAAAAATAATTTCATCTTTCAATATACTTACTAGCACACAATGATGATACTGGATTATTACAGTCCAAATTATACCATGGTGCTAAAAAAAGACAAGAAGATCAGCAAAAAGAACAAGTGTGTGAAAACTTTAAGAGTCTGCAAATGTTACATAAGCATTTCAGTGACTGTAATATTTATATTGTAATTAAACAAAATTAAAAACATCTTCTGTATAATAAAATAGGAGGAAATTATACCTGTGTATTGGGCAAAAAGGAATAAACAGTTTGATGTGCCTAAATTAATAGGGAATCCATTATGCCAGTTAATGTAATCGAATGCTGACCCATCACTCCATACCCATGTTCCATTCTATAAGAAATAAAAGTTAAAGGTGTGAGGTGAAAGTTTAATGCAATGGCATAAGAAAAATACAGGAATGACATATTTCCATACCTGTGCAAGATACTCTCCCCCTAGCCATACATTATAAATGTTTACTTTCAGCATTATATTCTCCATGAAGGAATACTCTTCATTGCTGTGCATAGATGCAAGATGTCCTCCATTGGCCACACAGTTTTGCTGAAAAGGAAATAATCACATCTTTTTTGGTGTGTAATAGCCAACCTTACCCTGGACTAACAAAATGAATTAAATTATAATAGAGAAATTAAAAGTGCACCTCTGAGTTACTCCAGTTTGTTGTTGCAGCGACGACCATGAAGCAGCGAGATCCAAACTGGTACCAATTACTCGGGCACTCTGCATTTTAAATAAAATCATGAATAGTTATGATTAATCATTTCATACCATTAACACCCATGAAAACATTGATTTAAAACATTGATTCAGTTATTCACTTCTCCATCAGAGACGTCCTAGTTAGAATGTACAAGGAAACCTTGGAGATGTGTGATGCCTTTTCTGATCATTGTGGGACACTGTAGGGTTGTGGATTGGACTGTTTGAGCTCCTGTTTGCACAGTGGAGGTAAACTGATGGAGCTGTGGTCTGATAATCCAAGTGGTGTGAAGAAACAAACACTAACTGTGTTTACAGTACAATTTAACCATAACACAGATCCAGGATGTTTTCCTTCTGGTGGAAATGACAGATAAATATAAATAAAAAATAAAGCTTTAATATTTCATGATGGGATTATGGCCTGGACCTAGTGAATGATAAAAAACCACAAACACCAAGATGCAAATGCTGTTGCTCAGGGCTAATACAGAGGTGATCCAGCCCAATGTCAGCTAGCGAGGACAGACTTGACAACCAAGCAGGAGGAAAAATAACAAAAGAACAATAATAAACTAAAGAAACCACAATGCAAAAGGAAAAGAAAACTGATAAGGAAAACTAAAGGAGACTTAAAAACACTAGAGAACGAGAGTATTCGAGTACTAATTTTCAAACGCAATAGAAAAGTCTTTAGTCTTGAGTATGCAGCTCAAGACTGAGTGTTGGACGACGACGAGGTGGAGGTTTATATCCAGGGCTGATTGACTATGGCAGGGGTGTCAAACTCCAGTCCTGGAGGGCCAGTGTCCTACACAGTTTGATGATTTCTCTTTTCAGACACACCTGGTTCAAATCATCTGTTAATTGCCAGGCTGAGTGAGTGTGTTTGAAGAGGGGAAACTACCAAAATGTGCTCAGCCCTCCAGGACCTGAGTTTGACACCCCTGGACTATGGGCATCACCTGTGGAGGGATAGTCAGGCAAGCAGGTGAATGGTGGCTTCCTCTGGTGGCAGAAGTGGGTAGGGACCCCAGACGTCACATTATAAAAACGTATTGTAGTGTGTTTCCAGCGTGGAAACCCGCCACAGGGAAAGAAGCACACACACACAATGGTTTCTGTGCGAAATGGGATGCGGCCCACTCCCTTTATTTACCAGTCTTTAAAAAGACCAAGGGAATCTGTGCGCCCTCTTGCTCACGGAGGTTGCACCTTTACCCTGGTGTGTCTCGGCCAGGTCACCAGTAAAGACCCTTGTCAGGACGAGGGTGAGCACACACCTCCCCATATTCAGCCCACATGCCAGCACAACTGGCTAACAGTCTTTATTCACACACAAACAAGTGTGCCATGCGCCATGCCCAAATGTCTCAGTCTGTGGGGGGAATGATTCGGCAGCCAACGGGGAACACCCACCGGGAAAACAGCCATTGGAGCTGCAGCTCCCCCTTAACAATTACTACAGGATTTTTGAACACCAAGCTCAGCAGACTGTTAATAATCTATGAAGCAGTACAGAAAAAAACTTTAGGTTTACATGGTAATTGAATAATTTGCTGAAAGAAAGAAAAAATACAAAAGTGACATACATTTTGTTAAACCCACTGGAAAATGAGGTAGAATGAAAACTATGACGTATGTATGGCAACACCAGATGAAGTGAAATTCTTAAAAGGTGTTTAGGGATAGTATAACAAATGTTTGTTTGCTACAGTGCATTTACACTGAGAAGCACATAATTGTTAATAATCCTAATAAATATTTATATATAAGCATAAGAGCATTTGCCAAATGCTGCATATGTATTTGTCATGTTTATGTTTGAACTACAATGTTATACAACAACTGTGAGTCATTTCTGACCATTTGTCAAGTCCCACATCCATTTCATGTAGGTACTGTAGTAATGTTTATAAGAAAGCAAAATAAACAGCACTACTTTGATACTTTTTGAGTAATAATGATTTAAAAACCCCAATAAAACAATGTAATGAACAAACAAAAAACATACAGATTAAAATAGCTGTTCTATGAGGATAATATAGAGAACACAACATGTAACACAGAAATACAGCAGTAAATAGTACAGATAAAACCACAGAGATCTGACAAAGGCTGGGATACACACTAGTGATGTCTGATACCACTTATTTGTCTTATGATCCGATAACAAGTAAAATCCAGACTGGTATTGTCAGTACTGATCTGATACCATGTTTATACAAAAACTTCTTTGGAAAAGCAAAATAAAAATGAATGTGTTTTAAATTAGAGCTTCATAAAAAATATAAAACATCAGATACTTGTTCTTATTATTTCTTTAAGAAGAACAATCACACCGGAAAAAAATGAAAAGGAAAAACATTTCTCCCTCTGGACCTGGATAGTGTGTGTCTGCTGCACCAAAGACTCAGCGAGAGATTCCTGTCTCAGTCTAGCACCACCTGTCCCTCTCTTCTCCTCCTCCATAGTTCCCCTCATCATAAGCTCATCTTCTTCTGTGCTATAATTTACTCTGAGGTGTTTGACGAGGTTTGTGTTGCTGCCAAAACCACAGCTGTTTGAGGAACTGAAGTAGCGCCACACATGACTCCAGTTGCATTTTCTTTTTATTGTATAATTGTATCTTCATGAACAACTCAAGTTATTTGCACAGGTATTAGCAAACAATTTATTTCTCTTTTATTATTACTGATAATATACACATGTGCATGTGTGTTTGTTGATTTAGCACTAAATGCAGTAACGTTTAAACAGAGCCATGTTGCTCCAATATGACAGTAATTAATAATCACTCATGTTACACTAATATAACTGTGTTCAGAAGAGCAATTTTACACATTCTAGGGGATTAATTTGGTTGAAACTCTTTACACTTGACTACTGTATGTGGAAGAAGAAGAAGTTCCTCCTAACTGAGTTAAATTTAGAGTTTAAATCCCTGTAGTCCTGTTAATGATGAACTAGAAGTACCAGAAGTACATTTACTTGAGTACTGTACTTAAGTACAGGCTTTGAGTATCTGTACTTTACATGAGTAGTCTTTTTAGGGAAACTTTTATTTTTCGCTTCACTACATTTAAAGACTAAACCGTACTTTTTACTTCACTACATTCCTGTCAATGTTCTCATTACTTGTTACTTTCAGATTAACTTCAGCGAATAAGTTGATCACTGAGCCCTGCCTTTCAAAATAAACTGCACCGCGCAGCCACCAAATACACTAAAGTACAGGAAATGTGGGGTAGATCACATTAAAAAACAGTATTAACCAATAATCCATTTTCACATTAGCATTTAGCATTTGCTTGACATATAGTACAGCCAATCTGAGATCTCTTGCAACAAGCATCACCGTGCATGTTCCATCAATCGCATGAGCAACTGCTAAATCATCTAGTAAGCAATTTCCAATTTATTTCTACTAAAGATTTCTACTGTGTGTGTGTGTGTGTGTGTATACATTACTTAATTTTTTTACTCTTTGTAATATTGCAGCCATTTGCTAAAATCATTCAAGTTCATTTTCCCCATTAATGTACACACAGCACCCAATATTGACAGAAATACATAGAATTGGTGACATTTTTGCAGATTTATTAAAAGAGAACAACTGAAATATCACATGCTCATAAGTATTCAGACTCTTCTGTCTCTGAGCTCTTCAGACAGTTCCTTTGACCTTATGATTCTCGTTTGCTTTGACATGCAGTGAGAGCTGTAAGGTCTAATAGAGACAGGTGTTTGGCTTCCCTAATCAAGTCCAATCAGTATAATCAAACACAGCTGGACTCAAATGAAGGTGTAGAACCATTTCAAGAATGATCAGAAGAAAGTGTCACATCAAAGAGTCTGAATACTTAGGACCATGTGATATGGACATTTCAGTTTTTTCTATTTTAATAAATCTGCAATTTTGATCAACAATTCTGTGTTTCTTCTGTCAATATGGGGTGCTGTGTGTACATTAATGAGGAAAAAAATTAACTTGAATGATTTTAGCAAATGGATACAATATTACAAAGCGTGAAAAATTTAAGGGGGTCTGAATACTTTCTGTACCCACTGTACATGCAGCACAGCCCCCTGGGAGTCCTATATTGTGTGTGTTTTGGGATTGTTTTGGGGTTATTGTGTTTATTTGGAGACTTGTGTGTCTGCAAATGTGTTTGTGGGACTCAGTTGGGTTATTTGGGGCAGTTTGTGGTTAGATATGGGATAATGGGCGAACTCACTGTCACTGACTAATCTATGCCATGTGTTGGCTTAGGCGGTGAGTTCGCCCGGCTAAGCAATGGGGTTCTGATGTCTGAATGCTCTATGTGTGCTATGCCAGTTGGGGGCACACTTGCTTTATGAGTTCATTTGAGAGCTTCAGTAAAGCGACAGGCCATTGTCCAATTCCATCTTTTCCCAAGTCCAAGTCCAAGTCATTAAATACATATATGTGTGTGCGTACGTGCGTACGTGCGTGCGTGCATGTGTATTAACTGCTCAAAAAAATAGGGAACACTTAAACAACACAATGTAACTCCAAGTCAATCACACTTCTGTGAAATCAATCTGTCCACTTAGGAAGCAACACTGATTGACAATCAATTTCACACGCTGTTATGGCAATAGAATAGACAACAGGTGGAAATTATAGACAATTAGCAAGACATCCCCAATAAAGGAGTGGTTCTGCAGGTGGAGACCATAGACCACTTCTCAGTTTCTATGCTTTCTAGCTAAGGTTTTGGTCACTTTTGAATGCTGGTGGTGCTTTCAATCTAGTGGTAACATGAGATGGAGTCTACAACACACACAAGTGGCTCAGGTAGTGCAGCTCATCCAGGGTGGCACATCAATGCGAGCTGTGACAAGATTTGCTGTGCCTGTCAGAGTAGTGTCCAGAGCGTGGAGGCATTACCAGGAGACAGGCCAGTATATCAGAAGACATGGAGGAAGCCATAGGAGGACAACAACTCAGCAATAGGACTGATATCTCCGCCTTTGTGCAAGTAGGAACAGCAGAAGCATTGCCAGAGCCCTGCAAAATGCCCTCCAGAGAGCCACAAATATGCATGTGTCTGCTCAAACAGTCAGAAACAGACTCCATGAGGGTAGTATGAGGTCCCAACGTTCACAGATGGGGGTTGTGCTTACAGACTAACACCATGCAGGGATTTTGGCATTTGCCAGAGAAATTTGCCACTGGTGCCCTGTGCTCTTCACAGATGAAAGCTGGCTCACAGTGAGCACATGTTGTAGGTACCATTAAAGGGACCTGACACCCCTTCCCACACTCTCTCTCTCTGGCTGGACCTCAACAAGGTCTGACCTCCCTAGAGAGGCACTCAACTATTCACCTTCTTCAACAAAGACAAAGGAACACAACTTTAGCAAGTTGCTAACTTGTCATCAGCAACTAAGCCAATCAAGCAAGCTCGCCCATTCAGAAACAGGTACTCAGAAGCGACCAGTCCCTTTCTTTCCACCTGCAAGAAACTCAAGGCAACATGGCACAATTCCCAAAAACTAGAAGAAATTCCTGGACTGCAAGACCTATGAAATGCCCAGAAACTGGATGTCCAGATGTCTGAATCTTCCCTTCAAGCTCTGACTGGACAAAGAGGATGACTCAAATCTGTTAGATATTTACAAAATATCTAAACACGTGAGATTGAACTTTTAACTCTGGGAATTAGCTTAGTATAGCAACATACCAGAACAATCGTTGTATGGTTTAGAATTCTGTTGTGTTCATGCTTTGGTGAAACTAGAATGTGATCATGTTATGGTAACTTGTGAACAACAAAATTGTGCACCGCCTCCTTACAACCAAATCTGGCACCATTAAAAGGAACCCCGACTATTATGACAAGTTACTCTGAATATGTTACGAATTACCTCCGATTCATAAAAACATACTTCAAAATAACTACAATGTTTTCGTTATTCATTAAAACTTTGTTGTTTAT
>JBBIGC010160599.1:0-16725 GCA_037576955.1 Lepidarchus adonis
TTAAAACAATTTAAGGCTTGAACTACTTAAGTTGTGTGTAATGAATCTGAAATATATAGGAACTCTAATGTTTATCATTACATTGCAGAAAATAATGAACTTTATCACTATATGCAAATTTTTTGAGAAGGACCTGTATAGTCACCCCCCGTTAGCTCGCCAAACTCCTTTCTCGCCACAAAAGGCTCCAGAACAGATTTCCTTCTGTGTCATTTACCTCGTTAAGGCGCCAACCTCAACCCTCACCCTCACCGCAATGAGCAAAGTGTCAGGTGTATGCATTTCTCCCTCTATAGTGCTCCAAACTTGGGACCGTGTTAGCACTGTAGCCTAAAATGCAGTTAGCCGTGCTAATTCTGTAGGTCGCCGCTGCTGGTGGGTGGGCAACACTAATGTACGATGGGCCAATTACTGATGCATCCTTGGTCTGTTTGGTGTCTGGACCATCAATCAACACAGGAAACCCCCGCCTGTCAACGGTCCACCTCTACTAGCGTGACCAGTTGCACGTTACATTTTAATTTCAGCTTGACGACTGTTACAGTATTAGTGGTAGCTTCGATTTTGAGTTTGTGTACAATTACAATTGTGTGAATTAGACCCAAAATGTATGGTAGACAAAAGTTGCATTATCTGAGCCAAAAGCAAAAATAGGCTGAACGTCTCAAGTTATTCAAAGTGCCTGCATCTGAGCTTGATGTGGCCAACATTAACATACAATTCTTACATCACAAGTCTTTTTCTTTGAGCTGTATTATTATTATTTTTTATTTAAAAGCTTTACTTTTATTTTTAAAAGATAAAGAAACGGGTTGTCAATGAAATAAATTTGTGATAAAGCCATAAATCAGCAGTAAAATTGCAGATTGCTAGGTTTTGTAGATGATTAGGGCATTTTTAATAATTTAACTGTTTTTTAAAAGGTTGCTGCTGGTTGGGATGTGTGGGAAGGAAGACGATGTGGAATTAGAACTTTTTTTGGAAATTAAGGTGGATTTGTAAATTAGTTCCACAATTTTACAAGCGGTCCACAAATGTGGCTTGTTTGGGGGGGGGGTCATAATAAAGGCCACATTAAGGCTTGTATGAGCTTTGTCAGAATGCACCTTGAAGATTCTGGTGCCAAGTGGAAAATGGTCTAATGGTCAGAAGAGACCAAAAACAAATTATTTGGGCTCAATACCAAAAGGTACACCTGGTGGAAATCCAATGCAGCTCACCATCCACACCACCAGACACAGCATCCATAAGGAGAAAGCAATGTAAATTGGGTGGTTTCTATGTAAATGCTGATATTGGAGAGGGGGAAATAAATAATTTAATCCAATACTGTAACAAGTGAATGTCACAGCCCAGACCTAAATCTCATTGAAAATCTGTGGAAAGATCTGAAGAGAACAGTCCACAAACACAATTCAATTTGACCAAACTTGGAACAGTTCTGTAAAGTAGAGTGGGCACATATCCCTCTATCTAGATGTACAACATTGACAGAGAAGTATCCCAACAGACTCAAGGTAGTCATTAAAGCAAAACGTGGTTCAACAAAATACTGACTTTCTTTTTAATTTTTTAATATCTTTTTTTCCCCCCGGAACTGTATCTGTGATATCTTTCAGTTGGATGTTATAGGTTGGAAGAATTGAGTGTGTGTGTTTTCATTTAAGGCCGTGAAGCAAAAAATAGGAATATTTCAAAGGGGGTGATTATTTTCAATACACACTTTATATGTAATGCATGACATGAATCTTACTTTGAGGATGAAGTCTGGCGGTGTGCCTGGCCGTACTGTTGGTCTCAGAACTCCATCATGATGAGAGTGAATGAGTGTCTCATCAAGATCTAAAACAAGAATCTTACGCTTCACTGTATCTGAAAAAGCACAAACACGCTTGGTCAATAACCAACACACATTAAAACTGTTCCTCCATACCTGTGTGCCTGCTAGCAGTAGACAGTCAACAAATGTCTGTTCAGTCTGCATGCATCTGTGCATCTACTGAGGTCATTTGGACAATAATTATTATTTTGCTAGAATCTATGTTTATTGCCAAGTATGATGTGCTCTTGAAGAATTGATGCATACAACAAACATTTATTTTAATGATTTTGAAAACATCTTTCTAGATTCACTGCTGGTATTTGGAAAAACTGTTTAACCAAGATATAAACTAAGAAATAAGCTTGCAGAAATATTTCACAAAGTGCTAAGTGTTTTAACCATAAAGATCGATTTTACAGAGTTTACGACAAAACACAAAAAAATAAAGACCTGATAACAGTTTGCTAGTAGATATGCAGATTTAAAAACCAAGAAATGAACCGTGGAACATTAACTGATGGTGCGTCCTCCCATGGCCAAAGCAGAATACATTATCTCTTAATTGTCCAGATCCAAACACCTTAAAATTCAGTTGACAGTGTTTCTTAAATTTGTCCTTAATTTGGCACTTGTGCATAATTGGGCTTAAGTGTCCAAACCCATGATCAAATTTCAAATAAGAAAACCCCTAGTTAATAAACCTAAACATGCAACTGCAGTAACCATGGAGTAGGGACAAAAGGAGAAATGGTTTTGACTTGTTAAATCAACAACCTGACCTAAACCTCACTGAACGTTCATTTACTGAATACAGGACTTAAGAAAGACGGTCCCCAAAATCAGGAACTCAAAATGGCTACAGATAGAGATATGTATTCTGCAGTCATCAACATACTTGCAACCTGCTAAACATAACTGTTTTATTATGGCCCTTTACTGTAGTGCAGTCAATATAAACTGTTACTGAGTAATTAATAGTATCCTAACACAGTGTAGTAAAACAAACACTGCAACTGTAATGATGCCTCTGTGTCCATCAGCAACATCTGAATGAAAAGGAAGAAGACAGACAGACAGACAGACAGACAGAAATACTCACTTAGTCTGTTTCTGGACAGCTGTGACAAAGGTAAAGTGTCATACCGCACAGTCTGATACTGGATTATCTAGGACAAGAAATGGTGAAACAGAAAATTAACTACTGGGTTCAGCTGAATATATTTAGACTGAACAGTATGATGAGTATTTTCTGCTACACAAGATATTATCTTAGCTTCTACTCATAGAAGATGTCACAGAAAAATGTAATGATTAATTAAAAACAAAGGAAAGATTAATTTTTACCCTGTCAAATAAAACTAAAGGTTAGTTGGTAGCTAGTGTGATGGCAATATGCATATTAAAACACTACTACAGTAAAAAAAAAATGAGCCTGGTGACACACTCACTTAAGTAAAGTTGTATGCAACAGTTAAAGCACTCCAAAAAGAGCATGGGCATGAAACTATATTTAAATTATAAAGTTCTACACATTTCAATGCATTTATTTACTAACCTGAAAGAAAACTACCTAAAACAAGTTCTGACACCTCTTCAACAATACTGCAAGTGTTAAAGTTTAGGTAGATGATAAAACAGTGTAATAAATTATGGATTTTGACTAATGATCTGAAATTTTTCCTGCTTTTAATTTTTCTTTTCCAAAATGTCCTTAAATGTCATGTAAATGTAAAGACAATTGCAAAAGTTCATGCGAGATTCTTTCCAATAACTACATATACAAATACATACAGAGCAATATAGAATGAGTAATGAGCACTGAGATCATTTTTTTTTTTTTTTAAGTAATTCCATTACAATGTTTGAGAAGTAATTATTCATTTGTAATGGGTTCATTTTTAGGTAACTACCCCAACGCTGTAAATGGAAGAGTCATTAGAAAGTCATTTTAGGTCTTATTGGTTGAATTAACCATTTTCAATCAGGTTCAAGATTTGTAGGTGAAGTTCTGAATATTTTGAACAGTGTCAAATTTAAAGATCAAAAGTCATAAATGAGACTCCTACTCCTCACTAGTCGGTAGGGAAGTAAATCATAAGGGTCCCACTACAATTATTTTAGCCAACAATTAGATCTGGGTAATATCTTAAAATTTGCTGCTGTGTGATTCGGTTCGATAATGGGGTCTGCAGTTAGTAAGAAATATGTTGAAATTAAACATCTAATGCATGCAAACGGAATATATTATAAAATGTCAAATACAGCAATAGTCATATGTAAAAGCAACTTCGCAGTTAAAAAACACTGCCACCAGTAAAATAAAATAAAAAATTATTGTGGAATGAACACACATGCATTTTAATATGGCAGATTGATACAATGAATCAGGCAATATTTTGATCGATTCATCAATACAGATTGAGTCACTGCTACACCACCAATACTTATTCCTGCTTTGTTTCTACATCAAGCTATAAGTATATACAAGCAAATGGAAATACATTCTAATAAAATAAATTTGGGTGATTATAACTTAAAATCTGAACATCCTGCAGCTTGAATAAGGCTTAAAAGACTTTCTAGTTTGTATTGATATAATAAATTACATTTTGTCAAGCTATGCTTTTTCTTTTCAGTTAAGTATCTGCCTTTATTGTAAAAAAAACAAAAAAAACCCATCGGTCTAATTGTCAAATTAATGAATAGATTACTTTATTCCTAATTTTACAAAAAAATTACCAAGCCAATTATATACATTCTACATGTTTATGCATTTATGAGAACGCTCATTCCAGTTATTCCCAAAACATGCTGGACATTTTCACTCATTATAATTAATTGATTAGCTGAATTGGGGAAAGCACTGAAACTTCAGTACTTAATTCTAAAATAAAATAATACATAGTGTCTTGTATATTTAATTAAATTCTCAGACACCTGTACCTCTGTCCATTGGCTGCAAAGTGAACACAATGCTCCCTACCCTTGAGGCCCAGTCTCCCAGGCTATTTTTAGCTGTCTGCAAGAGTCAGTGGGAATTTGTGGGCAAATGGAAAGGGAAACCACCAGGGTGACTTTGGCAGAAGGGGCGTTTTGTTTCAGGCTTTACTGGCTACCTTTCATTGAGACACTGTACTGTATGTGCTCACACACATGCTACATTACATTCTGAAGGCAGCTGCTAGTCGAGGCCTTTGGTGGAATGCACTGAGAGTCTGTGGACCCAGCTGACCTGATCAGATGTTGAATTTATGGGCCGCAGAATAGGGAAAAGGGACAATGGAAGATGAGGTGGAGACTGTGATGTCAATCTATATACAGTATATAGTATTAAGTGTAACCTCAAGCCATTTAAAAAGAAATATTGACATTAATTTTGGCTAACAGTGCTAGAGCTGTGCTCATGTGTTTCAGAAACAGAATTTTATTGCCAAGTATGGCTTTCGAGTACAAATAATTTGCTTTGATGGTTGGTGCTGAAGATTTAAAAAATGGTGTGGGTATTCATAAAAAAAATAATCAAGTGTATATGAAAACAAGATGTGCAATGGAATTTCCAGTAACAAGTTTGCTCATTGTGGGGTTAGTCAAAATTACATAAAAATAATAATATATTTTAAACAGTATAGGATACATTTGATATTATATGAGCAGATTTATATGAGCAGGATTCTGGCATAAATGGTCCATATTTATTTCAGGCTAACTCTGGATGATTCTAATGATTCTGGAGGAGATTAAACAGGTCAACCTGATAGCAACACTACAATCTAAATGTATGTGGATTCTTGTTGGGGCAGAGAGATATCTGGGGTCAGTGGCAAATCTGACTGATATGGGTGCTGAGCAGGGTGTAACACACCGTATGGTCATATTAAATACTATTACACCGTAGCTTATGTTTGTATGTGCTTCAGGAACAGGATTACCCTACAACCTGTTTACAACTGGTGATCGGCTGTGAGAACATTGTGCTATTTCTCATGACTCATATGGGCTACCTAAGTTCAAAAGAGAAAAGATTTAACTATCAAGCATTTGTCGACGCAAATGTACACACAAAAATCAATGAAGTTTCAGTGTCTCAGTGTAATGTAACATCAGCACTAAAGTCTGGTCAACTGGTGTGCTGCTTGTGCAAGGGGCGCACAGTAATGTGAACGGCCAAACAGGCGAGTAAGTGAGACGAGTAATCCCTAATACCTGGACATACTGTACTGTTGGAAAGGGAGACCTAATGTTTCAAATCTGTTTTCCCGTTTTCCTCAAACCTTTACACAAATTTGTGTGCTTAAAAAATTAACAGCTGTAATCAGAGAGTGCAAAACTCTCTAAAACTACAAAACTGCTAACAATCTTTGTAGGAGCTTAATTTATTAGCGGACATTCTACTTTTGGTCTTAAAATAAGGAAATAAATGCTACAGTGAGAGGTGGACCACAGCGAGGCAATCCGGATGTGGTTCTTGACAATAAGTGAAACGGGGGAAAAAAGTCTTTCATCACAGGTGAGAAGAAGAAAAGAAGAATTAATGTATGAAAATGTATTAAAGTATTAACTTTTTAAAATTAAATAATAAATTCAGTTTTAAAAAAAGAGGTCTTTGCATGGGAAATGTATGTGGAGATTAACATGCATAATTCAGCTGTAAATAATGTCACTATTGAGACTACAGCTGTGGTTTGCTTTTCCTGCAGAGCAGGGCAGACAGTAGCACAAACTTCCTACCACAAAATTAGAATAAGCATCATATTGTCCTCAGAAGACATTACACCTAAAAGTAAAAATTGCCTTAAACTGAGAGAAAGGCACTGCAATACGAACATGAACAGAACGTGTGGGGCTGTAGTTAAAAGTGTGTTTAGTTTACACTCATAAATCAAACTACTGTGTGAGAGAAGAGCAGACAGCCAGACAGTCCTGTCAGTTACAGTTTCACTTTCCACACAAGTACTCACCGTCCTTAGGTGTTTCCTGAGTATGTATAGAAAGAAGCTCCATATCTTGGACGTCACGCCAAAAAAAGTGCGGACACAGAGCATACACTGGCGAGTCTTTAGCATGTCCACCATAACAGCGCAGTGTTTCTTGAGGAGATGATGAACTGGGCGCTTAAGCTACAAACCCGCTCGACCATTTAACTTCACACGTCTCCTTCCTTCCAGCACCAGACAGAGGGGTGTCCAGTGCGCTCGTTCCCTCACTCCATTGTTTAAAGCTACTAAAACGAAAAAATAGGCACCTACAATACGTAGAACTGCAGCATTAAAAGTGCATGAATGAAGTTTCACTTTGGCGGCGAGTGTGGCTTTATCGAGGTAGTTTTCCTGTGAGAGCAGCGGCGTTCAACCAAACCAAGAGACAAGTTAGCAGTTCTTAGCTACCTGCGCTCACTTCCTCCAAGGCATAAAAGTGAATGCCGTCCAGACAGTCCACTGCGCTTTGGGACGCAACGAAATGAGGAACCATTCAGGGGTGTAGCGACCGGATGAAGTGTGACTTTCTCCTGCCTACAGGGCAGTGCAAGCTATGCTAAGCTAGTTAAAAAAAGTCAGTGACCGCTGAAAAACAGTTCAAAGCCGAACCGGAAGAGGACTGCTACCGTCAGCTTGACATCACTTCCGCGAGAAGTCAAGTTGAGTCTGTTTACCGTTCAGCGACGACAAATGTGTTTTTTTGTCAGTTAACAGATAAACGGATTGTTTCTGCAGCCACAGTTCAGCTATGTAGGTTGAAAACAATTACTAAGTAAATATTGACCGATTCGATCAGCTGACCTTATTTGCAATTGTTTGCTTATGTTAATGTTAAGTTTTGCAGTTCCACACTGCTGAATGTGTCCTTACAGGGTCATTATTATTCAGAATTATTATTATTCATTCATATTATTCATAAAAAAAATGTTCACGGTTATAGGAATCAGACACCTTTAATCAAAATCTGAACTAAAACCAGAGCCATTAATTTATTATAAGTTTGAGTATGAGATTTTAAAAAATGGCAGGTATGGGGTTGTGAAACAAACTAGTACCCAAAGAGAAACATTGCTATTATCAGATACTTTTCATTTGTGAAATATTCTCATGTTTTATCAATATGTAAACAATGTTTTAAAGCTCATTAGACAAGTGGATGCTTTGCATGGTAAGTAAAATTGCTGCGTGTTATAGACACGATAACCACCTTTGTAAATAAATCCGTTTTCTTTAAACGATGCAATTCACATTTAATATACTCAGTCTGATTTTGGTTACATATCGACAATCAAACTATACAGATATGATCAGAAATATTAAACAAATTCTAACAGGTACACAAACTTTCAAGCAGCAGTTACACTGAAAATGCATGACAGCACTCTCCTATCTATCCATACCACTTTATTTATTATTTTTTTGTTGATTGTAGTTATTGTAAAACCTGCCCATTAAAAATCCTAATTTCCACAGGTCAACCATTAAAAAAATATGTAGAGCACTATCCATTCCTCAACAACGGCCTTTTCTATTAAGAATCCATTAACAGTGCCAGAAACGGCAAAATCAGACATGAATAAAATTTCAAAATGTAATACAAAGAAAAAAAGTGATTGCGACCATAATACATATTAAAATGTAATTGAAAGTATTTTTTTTTCATCCCACTGAAATAATTAATTGGAAAACCCATGAATTATTACTACCAACAACTGAAATTCCTATTCAGTGTTTAAACTGAACTTTTGGGTTCTCTGATATGCAACTATAACTGGCTAATTAGCCATCTTGTTATCTATATCTGTTATCTATCTTGTTATCTTGTTGATATTTACCTGCTCCCAACTGGTGACAGAAACAAGCTCAAATAAATAAATATTACAAACTGCTATCTAAAAAAATGTTAATATCAAAACATATTGCTTTTGTTCATTTTTGTGACATGTGACATGCATTTGCCTAAAAACACAAATAAACAGAACTATTAATTGTGAGCAGCTTAAATAATTGTGATTAGGTAAAATGGCTGTAAATAATTATGTAATCATTGTAACACCGCTATTTTTGGTAGAGTCAAACTTGTATTAACACCATTTCTAGTTGTTCAACCATCATTTGTAATATAAAAATTTGGAAAAACAGCTAAACTAACTTGATAAATCATTTGATGTGATGAGAGCAAATGGAATGCCAGCCTAAAGTAAAGGCTGTGCAAACTGCACACAATTTTTATTCTGAGAAACTGCAAGCAAATCAATATTGTGGTGGGATGCCAAACACTACAAACCAGGATTCAATTCAAGAAAATAAAGCACTTATTAAGCACACAGTCTGAATTGCTTTTAAATGCTTCAGATAATAAATTATAATGTGCCACTTTTATTATTTAACCAAATGTCCAGTAAATAGTTTCAGTGTGTTTTCCACTATTGGTAAAAGTCATGCCTTTTACACATCAAGGTCATCATCTGGGTCTTCGTCATCAAAGTCATCACTGGCATCAGGTTCATAAATAATCCGGCCAGAGCCCTGACTTTGTTTCAGGAGAGCTGACTTCCTATTTACAGATGTAGATACAAAAAAAAGAGCAGAAGAAAAAAAAATCTGAGAAACTGAGAAACAACTGCATACCTGTATGATGCACAATATTTTTATTCTATTATCTCATCTCATTAAAAGAGCAAAATATTTGATAGCTTCCCATTAAAAATTTGTGCAATCTGTGCAATTGCTCTGAAGTAAAAATATAGTAATAGGGAGTTTGTCACTCTTACTGTAGTAATGAACAAATGCTACTCCAATTCAAAGCAAAGGTACTAGATGGAGCTCCATCACTCCAGAAAATGCTTGGCAGATGAATTCACCCAAAATAGCTGAATTCATTAATTAGAAGGGGTATCTGGATACTTTTGGACATAGAGTTTAGCTTTAAGTTAAATTTTCACCAAAAATGTAGCTTACTTTTCTTGGCTGAAGACAAAGGGCAAAGCAATCTTTTCCTTTGCCTCTCTCTCCACCTCAGACAAACGTAGATTGAAGGTCAAGTTTGACGTTGGATCCGCCTTCAAGATGGAGGAGGAGAAGAGGAACAGACAAGAGAGAACACATTTTATTGTTGAACTAGGTGGACGGAAAGTGCAAAGTTATGTAAAACTTGACAAACTCACTTTTGTGTCTGGGTCCATCTCTGCATGTCCAGACTGGCTGGGCCTTTTCTCTATTGATATTGTTAAGTCTTCTGTCACACTGAAAAACTCTTCCTAGGGAATAAACACCAAGATTGCTCATCAGCTTTCATATTCAAGTGACAGTAACTGGTTATTAATTACAATTATCCTCTTCAAATTCACATTAATTAGTGAATTGATTTCATTTTTAAAGAGCAACTGCTTAATTACCTCTTGCATAACCTTTCCAGATTTTTTACGATGTGTTGTCTTGGCCACAGCATAACGTGCATTATTCACAGATGCTACAGTGATAACAGTGCTGGCCAAGTGGCAAATACTTCTTACAGTTCCCTGCTGATGAAGGTCTGTGTGCAGAAGGCCAAAAATCATCCTCACAGATCCCCCTGTTTGTCAAAGAGGAAAATATCTCAGTTAGTCATATAATAGTTTATTCCAAATACAGCAAGTACACCATATGGCAGGTGAGGGTTACTCTGGGTGTCCAGCACAGTCTGACGATTTCACGGCTCAAACACATTCGCTAAACCTGGCAATTAGCTGCAGAGTTGAATCAAATGTGCAGGGAAATCAACAAAGACGCCGGCCCTCCAAGGCCAGAGCTGCCATATTGTATTCTTGAAGGATTTAACATTAACATGGTTATCAGACATACTAGGTCATAGTAGAGTCAACCACATTTACATCTCCAAAGAATCCTAATAGCTTTTATAGTTACACTGTAAAATGTGTAATGTTTTATTTCATTTACTGGAATGCGGTTTATTTTTTCCACCCAACTTCATGTAAATATTCAAGTATTATACATTTTCATTCATCGATCTCGCTATTTGCTACCACTTGTCCGAGGGTTTGAGTCACTGGAGTAGCAGCCTCAGCAGAGATACCCAAACTTCCCTTCCCTCAGCCACCACCACCTCCTCAGGGCTTATATTATATTATAATGTAATCTCTGCAGTGTGTCCTGGGGCCTCCTCCCTGCAGGACATGTCCAGGGGGCATTCTCACAAGATCTCCAAGCCACTTCAACTGGCTCCTTTTGATGTGGAGAAGCAACAGTTCTACTCTGTCCCTCTCCAAAATGTCCACACTTCTCATCCTAATAAACAGCCCAGCCACCCTGCAAAGGAAACTCTGGATCCACTATCTCATTCTTTCGGTCACACCCTCATGATCAGGGTGAGGGTGAGGACATAAGATGGACCAATAAATTGAGAGCTTTGCTTTCTGACAGAGTTCTTTCTTTGACCACAAGATACTTAAGGTATGATCTCGGAATTAGAGGTGTTGATCCTCATCACTGATGCTTCACATTCGGCTGCAAACTGGCTGTGCCTGGAAATTTTGTCCATAAATATTTTAATCAGGACCAGTGACAAAGGGCAGCCATGGTGGATTCAAGCTGCACTGGGAACATGTCTGACTTATTACAGACAATGGGGACCAAGCTTCCATTCATATAGGGATATAGCTCGCAGCAGCGGACTATGAACCCCATGATCATGTATAAATTACAATTGCCCTCTTTAGCATGGAGATGGAACACCACTGATAAAAAAAAAAACTAATTTTTTTCAGACTCAGCCAATGCTTAGCATTTTGCATAATGATCATAGGCTTGTGTGCTGCTGCTCAGCCATGGAGACCCTTTAATGAAGCTGCTCATGTACAACTCTTGTAGCAATGTTACTTCTAGAAGCGGTTTGGAAGTCTGGAAGCTATGCGGTCCACTTTGTGGTCTTTCACTTTAGACCGGAACCTTAAAACCACATCACCTGCAGTTCACCGTGACACATCTGCAAAGGTGGCATCCTCTGACAGTGACATTTAAAGATACTGAGCTCTACAGCCATTGTTCATTGTCTGTGAAGATTACATGGCTATGTGCTTGAATTTATTTTTATACCTGTTGGTAAAAGTAAAGGTTTCTCTGGTTTACTTTACGTACCTCTTTTGAGCTCATGGAGCTGTTGACAAATTCTAACAGGGTTATGATGCCTTATGACCCAAGACAAAGAGTCAATGACAAGTACTGAAGCCTTAGCACATTGTGTCTTATGAACCAGCTGTGTAACATCTGCTGTAGTGAACTGCTTCACTGTGAAAGAGGATTGCTTGGTCCAGCCCAAAGGGTCAACGTACGCATTATGAAAGTGAAATCTGTCAGCAAAAAAGAGAACAGGTCAAGGTTTCTGCAATTGTAAAAGCTCAACAAAATGCAAAATAGGTCCAAAAGTTCTTATACACTTGCACAGACAATGTTTTGCCTGAAATCAAGGGTATTAATACGTAATAGGACGCATGCCCTCCCTTTGCTGAATTACCAGTAATGCTCTCTGTTCTTATGGGAAGGTTTTACACAGTATTACTGAGGGGATTTAACTGTATGCAGCCACAAGAGCATCAATTAGGTCAATTACTGATGTTGATGACACTCCAAAGCGAGAGAACACAGCTCCACTCCCCAATGCTTTACACGTCTCTAGCCAGCACTTGGCAATGGACATGGAGACCGTGTGACCTGGCTACTACAAATAAGCTTATTCAATAGGGAATACATTTCTGGGGGATTATATAAGTTTTCTGTGCGTACATGAGTAGCAATGGTTAATCACCATTATAAAGAACTGTCTAAATAAAACAGGCTACATAGGGCCCTATTTCCAGGCCCATATTAACCAGTAGCTCTATAGTTTAGCCTAAGACTAAGCTTAAACCATATCCATTAAACCAGGCCATAGAATATGTAGCTTAACTGTCTATTTTGAGATTTTATTTGCAACATTTACTGTAATAAAAAAAAGAATACATTATCATATAGTTCAAACTCACAAATGCATGTAATTACTGTCCAGTCCTGCACTCAATTCTTGTTCAGAAACTTCAAAGCCCAACACATGGACATCCTCCTCCCTTAAAAAACAATCATGAAGTCATTCAGTAGAGACATTACAAATATATAATACAATAAATACAATATATACTACAATAAGCTTCAGTGATGGAAAGGTTTTTGATCTCTTTGATTGTTTAAAGAATGAAACCAACTAACTGAACCAGTGGAATCATGTGTGCTTTTGCTTGATTAGAATAAAAGCCTTCACACCACATGCTCTTCAAATAGTCTACTGATGTAGAATTAATGGATACTTTTTTCCTGCCTTGATCTCCCTAGTCTGATGGATGGTCAGAATTCCACTCTTGACGCTCCTGTATTTTGGAAGGAGGTAATTACTGCTATAAAGAAGCTGCAGTCTGGGAACTTTCAGTACTGATTCATGTAATAATATGCATGGGTTACTTAATTTAATCCAGTATTTTCATCAACAGTCAATAAAGGGTTTGGTTGTTTCCCTAAATACTAAAAAGGCATTAAATCGTGTTGAATGGTCTTATTTGTTCTATACCTTAAATACATTTGGTCTAAGTAAAAAGTTTATAAAATAAAGCTGCAGCACTTAGTTTGTGATCCTCTTATTTTCAGATTTGGAGAAGTACAAGTCAAGGCTGTTGTCTCTCACCTTTTTGTTCTCCTTATAGAACCGCTTAGGACAAACTGGAATATATATTCTAACCCTTGCAGATAAGCAACATAAAATGTATCTTTATGTTGACAATATTTAGATTTTTCTGATTATGTCAGATGTTTCCATCCCTGCTCTTATTGAGACTTTTAACAAGTTCAGTGCTATTTCAGGCTACAAAATTAATCTTAACAATTCCATAGAAATCTCCATGTTCAGACTTCCCTATTTTCTATTATTTCTAACACAGCTTAAATCTCTGAAACATGCCTGTACTAACCCAATTACAATTTGCTCTGTCAAGGCGGATTATCACAAGACAAGAGGGCAGATCAAAGATCACCTCTGTTTTAACTCCAATCTGCTATAACCCAGATTTTTTTTTTTTACCAGTAAAGGGCTCTCAAATCTCTGTGATTTACTAGATGGGTCTAATTTAATGTGCTTCAATCAGTTAATTGAGAAATATAATATAATTATAATCAAAAGCAGAATTTTTTTCAGTACCAAAAGATTTTGTTAGGAGAGACACTACAATCCTCGTCTATCACCAGATATCTGACTCTGAGAGGCACCTTAACAGGCAGGTAGTTCAAGAAGTTATTTCTACACCTTGCTGTAGTGTAGCGATGTAATACTCTAAGCACTTTGCATATTAAAGAAACATGTGGAAAGGAAACTTAACAGAAAGATTGCAGAAGATTAATGGAAAGACGCTTGGAGGAGCATTAAAGTATTTAATGTATTTAAGATTAATTTAAGATTTTGCAAAGAGTACACACTTCCCCCTGTCAGCTACATGTTTAACACGGACTTCTTGCCCCAATGTCCCAAGTGTAAAACAGAAACAGGTAGTCTCATTCATTGCTTTGGGTTTTGCAATAGTAAGGCTAGAATTAAAAAAAGAATGTATTCATTAATATAAAGTGTGACCCTTTATATCAAATGGCTTTATTATTGATTAATACAAAGATAAATTTTATCTAACGCTTACATTCTGTGCAAGGAAATCTGTCCTGTTGAATTGGATAACAGAGTCCCTTCAAAGGCATGTTGGCATAAAGTCATACTACAATACGTATTTTGTATTATCTAACATGTGTGCTGCAGACTGAAAATTATGTAGTTCACAGAACATGGAAATCTTTCGCTTTTTGTTGGATTCACTGTGAACACATGAGCCGACATGTTCTGTTTGGTTTTAATAGTTGTCTTCTATAAATATATGTTGGAACCAAAAAAAAACCTTGAAAGACTCAGACATCAACAAACTATTTATGCAGGTCTTAGAGAAGTCTTTAGATCTTGGCATGATGACACACACTTCAACACCAAAGAGAAGATAAAATTATGCATGTGAGGTTTACAAGGAAAGATATTTTCCACCCGTCATGTGTTATTTTTCTTTAAGCATTGTTTTAAAGAGGGTGAACATGTTTCCTTGTTCAACTATATTGAAATAACTGGTGTGAAAACAAAAAGTTGCTTTTTAATTTCAGTTTTAGCAAAAACTTGAATATTGTTTCATGTTAAGAGAAGCAGAACAGAATTAAACAGTAGCTAAACAACCTGTCGGTCAAATTTGTAAGACGTTCCATGATCAGTACCAACCATCACTATGCGTATAATCTTGAAACACTTCACTTATTGCACTTAAGTAGATTATGTAAATATAATTAATTTCATTACAGCATTGCACATAAGACATCACATACCTCTTTAAGGCACAATTGATGTAATACTTAAGCAAGTGACGCCCAGAATAAGAGAAAGTATCTAGAAGAAAAACACAAAGAATTACATTTTGCAGGAAGATGCCATGAATGGGGCATTACATTTCCATAATGTGTCCTTCACAAGCAACTGGTGCATGTTCCAGATAAATAATACAGTACACTAGTTTAAAAATCTATAGCACTTATAAAACAGCATACATAACTACAAAAAATATCTGATGGCTGATTTTCAGGCACATTTTTTTCCTAACTTTTTGAATACTAATTTATTTAATAAAATTACAACACAGATTAACAAAAACCAAATCAATGAATGATCTGATTGCTGATTGTATGTGTTTCAGCACAATCAACCTATAAAATATACAATATTGCCAAAAAGAAAAACACACATTCAAGAAGAATTTAAATTATTCTCATTCAGTTAGGATCATGGGCAGAAGTAATTTTTTCCTCATTCTTTAAAAACAATAAACATATAAGAAATTATGGAACTGGAAGAAAGTGACACTTTGACATAAAAAAATAACTTTAAAAAGTCTATTCTTTTTAATAATGTGCTAAAATCCATGACTTTACAATCAGTCACAAATTCAAAACTGTCAGTAATGAAACCACTAAAAATTAATTAGTGGTTAGTATATTTTGAACAGTTATTGCTTAGATTAAAAGTTATACAAATAAAACAGTAATATGTTTTTATTAGCAGGGCCTGTGTCTCTTATGGAATCGGTTGCTTTCAACAAAACACACTAAATCTGAAGTTAAACAATGAATATGAAAGAAGTACAAGCTCTCAGCTTTAAATACACCCCTTTAGGGGGTAGGAGAAGTAACTTGACAGGTGGTTTCTCTGCTGTTTCTTACCCAGCTTAGTATTACAGCATCATTATTTCATGCAACATTGACAAGTCAGAAAGTTGACTGTAGATGTGATGTTTACAATTAAGCTTTTAAATTATACAGCTATTTATGGCGCAGACAGAAAAACAGTCGAAAAACAACAGTCAATTAAAAAAAAAAACAATCACTAACTACGAAGACACCACTAATGCAAAAAAAATGTCACCTCGAATAATAACGATTCCTCCTGACCCTGTTCCTTGTAACACGTTCAAGAGCATTGCGAGTAGTAGAACCAAGTCGTGTAGATAGTTGCTGTTTAAGTTGTCCTAGTCTTAATACATCATCTGAAAATTACAGATCTACAGAGGACTAATTTAATATGGTCTATATAAACCTGCAATACACAAAACATTCAGACATGTGCGATAGCTTACAAACGTAGCCTTCTGCTTTTCTTCATCAGCGATACTATAATAGCAAGTTGATCAGTTATTGCCACCTACTGTATGTAAGGGGTCATTACATCCACAATTAACACCAAGTACTATTAGATACTACATTGGATAGATAGATAGATAGATAGATAGATAGATAGATAGATAGATAGATAGATAGATAGATAGATAGATAGAT
>JBBIGC010160613.1:0-16722 GCA_037576955.1 Lepidarchus adonis
AGACACAGACACACACAAACACACACACACACACACACACACACACACACACACACACACACACAGTGGTGTGAAAAAGTGTTTGCCCTCTTCCTGATTACTTACTTTTTTCCTTGTTTGTCACACTTAAATGTTTCAGATCATCAAACAAATTTAAAAGACAACATAAGAAAACACAAAATGCATTTTTTAAGTGAAGGATCTTATTTTTAAGGGAGAAAAAAAATCCAATCCTACTTGACCCTATATGACAAAGTGATTGCCCCCCTGTTAAAACATAACAGTGGTTCATCACACCTGAGTTCAATATCTCTAGCCACACCCAGGCCTGATTACACTTCAGGACCTGAAGGACTTTCTGTGATAGATAGAACCATGAATTCTGCTGTCTACCTAGCAATCTTCATGACCTCAAGCTGAAACGAACTTGGGTTCTGCAGCAGGTCAATGATCCAAAACACACCAGCAGGTCCATCTCTGATTGGCTGAAGAAAAACAAAATGAAGACACTGGAGTGGCCTAGTAAAAGTCCTGACTTGAATCCTTTTCAGATGCTGTGGCATGACCTTAAAAAGGCGGTTCATGCTCGAAAACCCTCCAATGTGGCTAAACTACAACACTATGACAAGATGAGTTTTCCAGAATTCCAGAATTCCTCCACAGGGCTGTAAAAGTAAGTCATACATATAGATCTAGAATACAGATAGTAGAGTATTAATGTACATGTTGAAACCAACAGCCACTCCTCCAACTGTTTTCTGATTGCAGGTGAAAGGATCCTTTGCATCATTTTAATCAACACGCTGCATTGGAAGTCTACATTGCATACATTGGATTTTCATATTTATATACCAATTGCAAAGTATCGCAAATGCTTGATTGCAGTTGTTGCTGCTAAGGGTGGCTCAACCAGTTATTAATGTATTATATACATTGGATTTTCATATTTATATACCAATTGCAAAGTATCGCAAACGCTTGATTGCAGTTGCTGCTGCTAAGGGTGGCTCAACCAGTTATTAGGTTTAGGGGGCAATCACTTTGTTACACAGGTTTTCTTCCTTAATAATAAAATCCTTCACTTTAAAAAACACATGTTGTGTTTACTTGTGTTGTCCTTGACTAATATTTGAATTTGTTTGATGATCTGATACATTTAAGTGTGACAAACATGGGAAAAAAATAAATCAGGAAGGGGGCAAACACTTTTTCACACAACTGTATATATAATTACACTGAAAAAAATATAAACGCAACACTTTTGTTTTTGTGGGCAGTCTAAGGCACACTGTGCAGTATTCATGTGTCTAATCAGCACCTTGATATGCCATACCTGTGAGGTGGGACGGATTATCTCGGCAAAGGAGAAGTGCTCACTAACACAGAAATTTACATTTGTGAACAATATTTGAAAGTAACTGGTCTTTTGTGTTGAAAATGTTTCAGATCTTAGAGTTCAGTTCATTCAAAATGAGAGCAAAACTAAAAATGTTGCGTTTATATATTTGTTTAATGAACACATGGAGCACACAATGCTGCAGTGGTTCACAAGTTCTCCCCATGTCCGTGTGGGTTTCCTACGGGTGCTCTGTAGGCTCTCTAAGGCTTGCCGGTTAGGTGGATTGGTTACACGAAATGGATTAAGCGGTTTGGATAATGGGCAATGGATAATTATATACGTATGTACTAGATATATAACCCATGTTACAGAGAGGCTCTGGGCTTTCTCATTACTGCCCCCACAGGTAAAAGCACATCTTTACACTCTGGGCTGCAGTTTGGTGTTCATCAGATGCAAACAAACGCCAATGTAACATCACCTCTACAACGCGCCTAGGATTCAGACGCCCATGTGGACAGGGCTTTAAAGTGGTGCTGATATATTTTTCTAAACTATAATAATGTTTGGTCATGCAGCACTTTCCATGTACGGATATGAAAGGGAGATAAATTGCCCTGAAAGGGAAGTGAAAGAGGATGGATGGATGGATGGCGCATTGGATTGCTTTGAGGATTGTACCTGTCCCGTGCTACTGTTTTGTGCAATTATATTTTGATCCTAACCAAAATGACTGTCACTCAACCAGTAAGTCATACATATAGATATAGAATACAGATAGTAGAGTATTAATGTACATGTTGAAACCAACAGCCACTCCCCCAACTGTTTTCTGATTGCAGGTGAAAGGATCCTTTGCATCATTTTAATCAACACGCTGCATTGGAAGTCTACATTGCATACATTGGATTTTCATATTTTTTTTCCTTTGGATTTTGTTTTAGGGTGAAAGAACATTAAGAGCAGTTTTACTGAAGGAAATTTAAACTGGATAACTTTTCATCCGGGTTTTCCTTACATACATCCCCACCATATAATTATTAATTATTATTTTTGTTTCAAAGATTTTTAGGCATTTTTCATCCAATCACTTTTTAACTAATGGATACTGACTACAGTCAATGGTATTGGGAGACAATTTAAACCTTGTGTTGAATAATACAATACACAAAAAATGAGCTAGTGAAAGCAACATATATAAAAAATACATCTAGTTTTGTTTTGTGAGTGTCTGCTTAATACAGTGAAGGATAACTGTTTTTTTCAAGTTTATTGAACTATTTTAAAAGAAGTATAAATGTTCTATATGGATGCCCATTTTCTAGAGATAATAGATAAAACACAAACTGATCTGCACTTGCACTGTTGAACCGTTCAGTCTGTGATAAATTCAAAGTGGGTTCTCTGGGCTTAGCACACAGCTAAACTATTTAGACTCAGGTAGAACTGGTTCTAGAATGTAGAAGTAGTAAATGTACATATGTGAATATGTAATTGTGATACCGCAATGACTGTGCCCACAAATGTATACAGCGGGACAAAAAAGTATTTGGAAGCCACCGATTCTGCAAGTTGTCCCACTTTAAAAGATGCGAGAGTCTGTAATGTTCATCATAGGTTTATTTCAACTATGAGAGACAGAATGTAAAAAAAATCCAAGAAATCACATTGTTTGATTTTTAAAGAATTAATTTGTATAATAAGTATTTGGTCAATAACAAAAGTTCACCTCAATACTTTGTAATGTAACCTTGGTTAGTCAAACGTTTCCTGTAGGTCTTCACCAGGTTTGCACACACTGTAGCTGGTATTTTGGCCCATTCTTCCATGCAGATCTTCTCAGGAGCTGTGATGTTTTGGGGCTGTCACAGATTTTGTATTGGATTGAGGTCTGGAGACTGGCTAGGCCACTCCAGAACCTTGAAATGCTTTTTACATATCCACTCCTTCATTGCCCGTGCAGTGTGTTTGGAATCATTGTCATGCTGGAATATTCAGTCATGTTTCATCTTTTATGCTCTCACTGATAGAAGGAGGATGTTTTTGCCCAAAATTACATGATACATGGCTCCATTCATCCTTTCCTTAATACAGATCAGTCGTCCTGTCCTCTTTTCAGAAAAGCAGCCCCAAAGCATAATGTTTTCACACCGATGCTTCACAGTGGTTTTGGTGTTCTTGGGATGCAACTCCACATTCTTCCAAACACAGCAAATGGTGTTTATACCAAAGAGTTCCATTTTGGTCTCATTTGACCACATGACATTCTCCCAATCCTCCTCTGGATTAATAAAGTTTTCCAGATGGCAAACTTTAGACAGGCCTGACCCTGTGCTGGCTTAAACAGAATTTTAAATTAATGACGACGTAGTGTGTTACTAATAGTAACCTTTGTTACTGTGGTCCCAGCTGTCTTCAGGTCATTGACCAGCTCCCCCTGTGTAGTTTCGGGCTGTTTCCTCACTGTTATCAAGATCATTTGTACCCACAAGGTGAGAACTTGCATGGAGCCCCAAGTCGAGGGAGATTGTCAGTGATCTTGTATTTATTCCATTTTCTAATAATTGCTCCAACAGTAGATCTCTTCTCACCAAGCTGCTGCCTATTGTAGATTAGCTCATCCCATGTCAGCTCTCTGGTCTTGGCCATGGTGGAGGTTGGAGTCTGACTGTTTAAAGGTGTGGAATGTGTAATGAGTTTAAACAGGTGCCATTAACACAGGTAACGAGTTGAGGATAAAAAAGCTTTTTAAAGAAGAAGTAATAGGCTTGTGAGAGCCAGAATTCTTACTTATTTGCTAAATACGTATTTTCTGCACTATTATAAATATAAATTATTTAAAATTCATACAATGTGATTTTTTTTTACATTCTGTCTCTCACATTTGACGTGTACCTATTATGAACATTACAGACCTCTCTCAAGTTTAAGTTCAGATTTTATTCTTCACATACACAACCATACAAGTACAATAGGCAGTAAAATGCTTTGTTAGAGGAAAAAACTAAAATTGACAACATTGGGAAAGATTAAAAAAAAATCTCATCTTTTTAAGTGGGATAACTTGTAGAATCGGTGGCTGCCAAATATTTTGCCCCATTGTATAATACCAGCCTATAGTACACAGATCAGCCATAATATTAAAAACCAAATGCCTAATGCTGTGTAGATCTCCCTTGTTCCATGTTCTCGACAAGATCTCTGAAATTGTGCCATGACTCAGCTCATTATCTTGTGCAGTGAGACCACTGTCACTAGGGAAGAGCTTTGTCATGAAGCAGTTTACTGTCTACAGCAAAGTTTAGATTGGTGATATATGTCAAAATAACATCCATGCACACATACCTGACCATCCACATGATGTAAAATATGTGATTTAATGCCTACCTTCCCTTGCTACATGCATTATTAAGCTTATTAACCAGCACCCATAAGAAACTGCCATAGTGGCGATGCTCTGATAATTACTCTTATCCTTACACTTGTCTGTTTTGCTTGCATTGACTATATTAACTTAAAGAACTGCATGTTCTCTTACTGCCTAATGCATCCCACCCCTTAACAAGTGACATTGTTACAAGATCAATGTTATTCACTTAACATGTTATTCTTTGGTTTTGATGTTATGGCTGATTGGGGTATAGGTTACAGGAAGTCTGCAAAATGCACAACCCATTGATCCTGTGAGGCAGGCATCAAGTATACAAAATGTCTTGCGTATTAATAGTATTATTGCTAAAGATTTGTAAATGTCAGTGGTTAAAACGGATGTTGCACATGACCTACTGCTGCAAAGCAGCTATGGAGTCACACCAGATTCAGGCCGATAGCTTGCTCATTTCTTCTTGTTTTCTGGTTTGAATTTCCACCACTTATGGGTCTGTGGAAGTATAAAAAATATTAATTCTGTTATTTGCTAAAGTTTTACTTTACATGCATATTTAGACATCAGAACATCCATAGTCAAATAATATATATAGGTAATTTTCAGTGTAAAAATATGTTAACACATCCTCTAATGTGCTAAATTAAATAAGGCATATTGTTATTATTATTATTATTATTATTATTATTATTATTATTATTATTATTATTATTATTATTATTATTATTATTATTATTCAGTAAAATTACTAATTGCCATTTTAGTGTATTTTTATCCTGTTTTCTGAATATAATTAAATAAATTATATATCTATATATAGGCTACATTTAATATTCCAATGTGACACATTAAACAAATAATTGTGTATTAAAATGCAAAAACATGTTAGAGGCTCTTAAAGAGGATGTGTACTTACATTAACAAAAATATGTTTTGAGCAGGGATATTCACATTTTTGTGTGTTAGTTTTTCTGTCTTCTTACCTTTTTTCCCAAGGAGCTAATTTGTGGTTGTTGTTGTTGCTGCAGTTCATCCACACTTGCATACGTGTTATTTTGTGTACCTGGAATGTCCTCATAAGTGTTGCTCTCTTGGGGAGGTAGGTAACTTTGCTGGATCTCAGGTAGATCCTCATAGGTGTTGCTCTCTTGGAGAGGTAGGTCACTTTGCTGGATCTCAGGTAGATCCTCATAGGTGTTGTTCTCTTGGGTAACAGGTTTATCTTGCTGGATCATGGGTAAGTCTTCATAGGTGTTGCTGTTTGGAGGCATCAGATTATCTTGATAGGCATTGTGAGATCCAGAAGTGTCATTCATGGGTTTGCTGGAAGTCTTAGGTAATTGGCTTAGCTGAGGATTGCTGTGGGGGCCCCAGTGGCAATTGTGTCCAGCACACAGCCCAGAGGAGGTCTGGTACAGGGGATTAGGTTGTAGGTCAGTTAGGTTGGTATCATGCTCATTCAACAGAAGTGAGGAAGAAATGAATGAGGCCAATTTAGGCAAGACTAAGTCTGTATGTGGTGATGCAGGAAGTGAGGCGTTAGTTGAGTGGCTGCAGTGATCCTCATCTAGATGAGGCAATGACCTGCTCTGGCTATTGTGATGTCCATCAGATGTAGAAAAATGGCTGCCATATGCTGAGTAACACTGTAAGTGAGAATCTAGAGTGCTAAATCCCTCACTTTCCCAAGGATGTGTTCTCCTTCTTTGATGCAGTCCTTCATCAATTCCCATTTTACTTGGCCACATGTGAGACAGGCCTGGTTGCTCTGTGCCATGTGAGGGGTGTCCACCACTCAAGGAACTTCGAAGAGGTAAGTTTCGCTTTAGAGCAGGTGGCATCATCTGTTTAAATAAAATGATGTTTATTCTAACAAATATTAAGCCTTGTCCCGTGTTAAACTTGTGTTTATTAGACAAAATATTGAACGATACAAGCTGTGCTCCAGTACTATTCTAAGATGTCATTGCTGACACAAGAGTGACACTTACATTTTACAAATAGCCAGTAAGATAGGATCTTATTTAGGATGCACTTAGTTTGGGTACACTATTCCAAGTAGACTCATTTCCTTCCTACCATAGCAAACCATTTTTGTTTATATACAGTGCCCTTAATAATGTTTTCATATTTCCATAGGGGAATTATTAATGATGTGGGAATGAAAACAGAAGGATAGACCGATACTATAAGTAACATAACCGTACCAAATTGGAATATATTGATGATTAGTAAATACATTTTCTAGCATTTACCTTCTACACTGAATGTCATGGCTAGGAATGCAATGTCATTGTTGGTGGATGAAGGTTTAATTACCTGAACAATGTTATTCCTGTCAATGGAATTTGAAGAAGTCAGTTTGCGATTGCTGCTTTTAGGAGGTAGGGCAGGAGGCCCTTTCGATGTGACATCACTACGTTGATCCCATAGACTACGCAGGGCCTGAACACTCACCCCCGGCTTTATAGTAGGTTTACATTGTACCACATCATACAGGTCATCTGAAGGGGACTGTGAAAATGCAAATAATATTAATCTACCAGCAAACAGACATAATGGCCTGGATACATTCAAGGTGCTTCTTTCGTAACCTCGGCAATTGCTTTTTTGTAGTTCAAAAATTTTTAAACTACCTATATCTTTTAAATAATAAATAGCATGTGTCTGTATGTACTCATATCACCTCTTCCTCCTTCTCTGATACGAGGCACTCTCCAAATGGCTGTATGGGTGTGATCCTAAAGTACTCAATCAGCTGTGGTAGACTGCTGTGAGTGATGGAGTCACCAGAAACCACCAACATTCCATCCTTGGTTTGATTAATTACAAAGTGACGACAGCGATCTTGTCCTCTGGAAGAATAAAAAATAAATTATACCAACCACCAACTATCAAGGCCCCTCTCTCTCACAATGCTTCCAAGGTAGGATTATGAATTTGCAGTCTCCCAGGTTGAAGCTTAGGCATTTGGGACATGGAAGCTGCTGGTAATTAGCTTTTCCAGCATGAAGCACATTTTGGCCCGTTTCAATAGGAAAACTGTCTTCAGTTCCCCACGGTTACAAAAGTTTGTTAGACTTTTAAACATCCTCTGTAAATCTACATTACCAATGTGTAAAACTTTTACATAACTAATTGTCCAAAATTTTGAAGACGCCCGCTCCGTTTTTCTAACGAAATCAATGGTATGAGGAGGGAGTTTGTCCTCTCTTTGCTTAAAAAAAGCCTCTGCTCTTCTGGGAAAGCTTTGCACTAAATGTTGCTGTAAGGCTTTGAATGGTTTCAGCCAGCCCAGACACTGGTGGTAGATAATTCTCTCTGATCACAAACTATTTCTTCCCCCACACTCCGGAGAACACATTTCTGGCATTTGCATTTCTAAGGAAATTAAACAAGCTGGGTGGACCATAACATAACTGCAAGCAGAACAACCATTATTGTCTGAAGTGTTTATATTACGTTACAAAAAACCCCAAAAGCATCCGTACAAGGAACAAACTGCCCAAAAGACCCTTACTTGTATGAAAGGATGTATCCACTGGCTTTCTCACTAAGTCTGATGAGAAAACAGCCAAGATATTTGTCTCTGAGTTGATCTTCTGCTTCTCTGAGGGAAAAAAAGGAACATTAAACTTGCTGTATACACTTAATGACCTGCATTTTTAAGCTTCTGTTTGTATAGTTGCCATTATGGGGTTTTTCAGACTAAGTAAACATTGTGCTGTGTGCTGTAGTAGGCTATTTGTAATATTCATTTACTATTTTAGGTTGTTAGAACCAAATGTCATCTCCAAATTTGATGCAAAAATATTTGCATCAAAATAAGTATGGACAATAGGTTATGTGTCAAAAACTTGATTTTCTAACATGAACTACATAGTTACCAGTTACCATATTTTTTACCTAGAACTAGTAAACAGGTGTAGGTATCATGACTTGAGTATAAAAGCCAACATCATGCATAAGTTTCGACTTCAGTCGAGTTAGTGTTACATTGTGTGTAGGAACAGAAGCTCGACAAAACCCGAGGACCCCCTGTATATGAATAAATTCAGATGGCAAAGAATTTACCACAGTCTTTGTTTCGTAACATTGTGAAAGAATGAAGAGAAGTCAGAGAAATCTCTGTGTAGGAAAACCTTAGTGTCTGACTGTCATGTTACTGTGATAAATATAGCCACATGGGCTCAGAAGCACTTCAGAATAACTGTCACTTAAAATAGTCTGCTGCTGATTCAAGACATGTAACCTGAAACTGCATTATGCAGAGTTCTCCAGGCTTGAGCTGATCTCAGGTGGATTAAAAGACAATGGAAATATGTGTTGTGGTCTGATGAGTCCTCATTTAAACTTGTTTTTGGGGAAAATAATCAAGTTCTCCATGCCAAAGACAAAATAGACCATTCACACTGGCATCAATGAAATATCCAATGTGGATGCATTTTACCTGCATATCATGACCTTACCATTGATATGAAGATTAGTTTAATTTTTCAATTTCAATGTATTTCAGATAGACCTTTGCTATCTTTAGACTTTTCTGGACAGTTCACTGTTGTGTTAACTATGCCAGGCCTCTATCCCAACTTTTTTTGTGTGCTGCAGGCATGAAATCTTAAATTTGTTTATATTTACAAACGTTGTACAAAACTTTCTGTAAAGCTGCTTTGTAACAATGTCAGTTGTAAAAAGTGCTATAAAAAACACAATTGATTTGAAAACAGTGTAAATCTTTCAATGTCCTTCTGTCTGCTAAATAAAGGTCCAAGAGAATTAATCAGTCACACTGGGAAATACATTTTGATGAGCACTTTTGAAATATATGGAAATATTCCAAATTGACCCAAGAAATATATCTTTAGTAAAATACATTTTTCCAAATTTTTACTACATGGTGCTATATGTCAATATTTGTTCTATGAATTAAAAACACGTACTTAAACACATACAATCACACAGCATCTTTGATTCACTTACATGTCTTTGGACTGTAAAAAATAAATAAATAAATAATTGGGAGAACATGCAAACTTCAAATACAAGGGACCTAGGCCAGGATTCAAAACTAGATCAACCACTGACAGACATAGATTTTTCTATTAGTCTATCGTAGCAAATTGTATTTGTTCTGTATGGAAAGAGGAGGTAGAGCTTCAGTCCTTTTTTAGCTGCATAAGTAAGCTGCTTCTAAGGCAGATACATGTACAATTTTGTCAGTTACAGTCTGCTAAACATTATAACAGAAGGTTGCCAGAAGCACATCCTACTTAAACCTTTTTAACTTTGTAGAGGAAATAATAATTGTTACATCTTGTCCCTTTGCTCCCCTGCTTTTCATCAGGTTTCAAGCCCAGAATAAAGCTTACAAACTGCAGATATAATGTTTTAGCTCTCTGTTTTATGTGCATCCTTACTGTCTTGAGATGAAGCCACGAAACCATGTAGGAAAGTTTCCATCACAAAGAATTAGTGAAGCCTGAGTTTCGACAAACCACTTCAGGACCTGGCCTCTTAGTCCACCTGTGTTTGTTTCCAATTGTTCTTTTTCTCTCAGTTCTGCTTTATCCACACACTCTTTCAGTCTGACTGATCGGCTTCGCATCAGATCCATAGCTGCTTGTATCTCCTCCATTTTCACCATCGCCTTGTTTCTTCACCACCTCCCAAACAGATGTGCAGCAAACACACCTTTCCTACTCTAAACCTTCCTTCACACTCTCCAACAGGAAGAAGGGTTAATTTGCTTATTTTCCATTACACGTCAGTGTGCAAGTACCTGCTTGTGAATAGTACCATTGTTGAAGGGTAACTATCTACCAGTCTTACTGGAGTTATGGCAGGCTCTTTGTGATTCTACTGTATTATCAGTGAAGCTAGTTCCGGGTGTCTTGCGTAAATAAATATGTTTAAAATGATGGTCAACCAAGATGTGCATGATACACCAATGGGTGACCCCAGAACAAATGAGTAGCGATTAGTATTTAATCAGGAAAATATTTGGGCCTCATTGCTTCCAATTGAATAGCTTAATGATTATGTATTGGTGAGTGTTTCAATGAAAACATGCGCAATGCTGTGCTGTGACCAATGTTTTCATTACCTTTACTTTTTGTTAAACTCACGTTCTTAGTTTTTGTTTAGACTACAGAATAATGTATGTACACTCCCATCTTCATAAAATACAAATCCAAACAAACCTTTATTGGTGTTAGGATTTATCACTACTACAGATTAGGCAATTAAATAGCAAACAACAACAACTGCCCCTAGTACCACTTATTGAATAAAACAGATAAGGAGAGGTAACGTGGATCAGCATAACGTTTCAGAACCTCGGATAAAACAGTCTAAATTGAATTGCATCTGTCATTCAGGGAAGCCTGTTCAGCGCGAAAAGTGCTACTGCAGCCACGAGTACAACAGGTGGTGTCCTGTTTTAGACAGAGAGCGAGGCTCGGGCTCGGGCTCGTGCGCAGGCACGCGCTCAGTCAGGCTCCTCACTCGCCCTAAACCCAGCGTGACAAGTAAGACTAGCCGTTTAAGAGGTAAGTCGTTGCTGAATTTCAGCATGTCTCTTAGATTGGTAGTTGAAGTACATTTCTGGGACAACCATTATTGTTTTTTCGACACAACCCTTGTTAACCGGCGTACATTCATTCCGGGGGACCACACATGCACAAATGAGATCGTCGGGGTAAAAGTCAATAAACAAGCCAGTCTGGAACGGGCTGTGTAGTTTTAATGAACAATGCCGAGAGGATGCAAGAAAACAACATTAAATCCCCGAGCTAGTTTTCCTGGCCTCCCGCCCACAGCTTACTGATTGCCCTAACCACCAAAACATACAGTAATGAACGGTGGCTCAGAACGAACAAAATTCTTAATTAACCAAACGATTCGCTGTCCTCGCGCCTCTGAAAGTTCGCTCCAACTATGACGTCATGCTCCTCCAGCATGCCTACACGCGAATAGCGTTTGGCGACACATGCAGATTTTATAACATCTCTTTTCTATACATACACATTTTAAAGAGCGGTTCGTGTTTTCACTTACGCGTACTATAGAATTTCCCCCGGTCACTGGGGTCATCTGTGCTATTTTTACTTTTATTTTGTCCGAAGTTAAACGTGAGTCATACAGAGCAGAAAGATGAAGCAGCGGTTTAATCTCGGTATGACTAGATTAGTGGATTTAGATATTCCGGTGAAAACCTACATATTAATCTTTACTTAAAGAAACAAGGCAATTGGTTTGACTCTTGCGTTTGTGTATGTTAGACCTCATTTCACCATCTCTACCTCATCGATCTCAGGCTATTTCTCTTTAATTAGAGCAGAATGGCTGTGTTCAAGCAGGAGAAGGTGGAAGACTTCTATGAAGTTGGAGAGGAGCTTGGAAGGTCACAAATAATTGTTCCCATTTTTACATTATTCTATGCATAATTTCTGATTATATGGTGAGGTCATGAGTACTAACCAATTGCATGTTTCATTTTAGAGGATAATTTGTGCTGTTTAATTAGATTTAGTGCAGCCCAGTGAAAATCATTTCACATAAGTTATAGTTCATCACAGATGCTTTCTTATAATTATACATATTTTTATGTAGCTCTATAAAATTATAGGTAGGAAGAAAGTCTATATCACCTTTTTAGAACATACTGTACCCTCAGTATAGATATCATGATTGCCTAACTGACCATAGCAGAAGATAAACAATACGATTAAACTGTTGTGTACTACACCTAAAGTAAAGCTGAATGAACATTAAAACACGAAAATGTCTCAAAGTTACTAGGTAATACTAATGATAAGCGCATATGCAGTAAGGCTGTATAATGCATAGGAAAAAATTGCATTTGTGGTATGTTTTGCTTGTAATTACATCTTTTAGAAAAATTATGTCATGAAATAATTCACAGCAACTAACAGAAATACAGTAAGTCACACAATGTATGTACAGAGGAACCTACTGATAGTTTTAAAAGGCACAATTAGGAAACAGGATTATGAGTGTTACAAGCATTGTTGGTGTTAATGATTTATTGTGTTAAGGTTGACACCAGAATAATAAGCATATTCAAGAGGTTAAACAGTGAATGCCCAGTTTGAATGTTGATTCTTTTGTGGGTGGGGTGTTAGTGGGCAGTTTGCCATTGTCAAGCAGTGTCGGGAGAAGAGCTCAAACAAGGAGTTTGCTGCCAAGTTTATAAAGAAGCGACAGAGCAATGCCAGCCGGCGTGGAGTGCTGCGCGAGGAGATAGAGCGGGAAGTCAGCATTCTGCAGCAGATCCGCCACCCCAACATCGTCACACTGCACGACGTTTATGAGAACAAAACTGACGTTGTGCTGATCCTGGAGCTGTGAGAACACACACATCCACACGCACTATTACACACACTCACATTCACAAACACACACTGATTACTCTGCTTCCAGCACTGTATGTCCAAACATATCCATCCATTCATCTCAGAATTATTGTCCCACAAGTGGGAAATTTCACATTGTTACAGCAGCAGGACAGCAAACAGTACTAAGAAAAACAATAGGTAAGAAATTACTTTAAGAAGTTGCAGGCTAAAATAAAATAATATAATAATACAAAAAATATAAAAAAGTATCTACACTAATAAATAAGGCAAATGTAAAAGTAAAAGTGTAGACAGTGCAGGGAGACAGGAAATATTGCACAGAAATTTTTTTTTTTGCACATGTTGCACAGAGAGAATATGGGTATGAATATGAACATGAACGTTACATGTGTGTGGGGGTGTGTGTGTTACTACTGCAGCAAAAGAGGAACAGTTTGTTGGATGAGTAGGTTTGGACATACATGTTTTTCAGCAATGTAATATATATATATATTTATACACAGTATATTTCAGTCCATTGAAATTTTTTTTTATACATATTACAACAAGCAAGCAAACATTTCACTCTCCACAAGTAGCTTTTTCAATAATTTATTTAACAAAAATATCAACAGATGTAATGTTCTTTTGTAGATAAAGTAAGTGGAGCCTTGGCCTCAGAAGCTAGTATTGCCACCTTTAGCAGAAATAATATATTTTAGGTATTTTGTATAATTGTCCACCAGTCTTGGATGATGGTTTTGTAAAATTTCTTGAGCACTTTGTCAATCACTTCAGATTTGTTCAAGATGTTTTTTGATATTGCATAACCTTTTCAAATAGCCATCTGAGCCGTAAATTTGCTACTGTGTGCTTAGTATCATTATCCTGTTAAAAGTCCCACCTTTGGTTGATCGACTTCAACTTTTGAACAGACAGCATTGCTTTATCTTCAAGCACCCTTTGATAGCTATACCAATGATTGCAACATCCCAATCCCTGATACAGCAAAGCAACACCAAATAATTCACCATCATGCTTTTTTTTCTCCTGAAAAGCTTTTTTTTTTTACTTCACAATGGACATACTTTACAATAAATTTGTTGGCAACATGTAGTCGTGCTCTGATCTTCAATTTGGTGATATGATTTCATTGCAGGTTAAAAGTCTATTTCTGTAGATGTGTGCCCTTTCACACTAAGGGTTGCAGGAGTTCCCTGCTGATCTTATGATAAAATCCCTGGAGTTCCTGGAGCATTATTTTTACATTAAATGGACTGCTCTCAAGCTGAATTACTGGGGCAACCAGTCAAACATAAACAGTTGTTTCAATTCTACATAATATACTTTTTCTTACTTATTTCAAATAATTTTGATGTTTTAATCCCATTTCAGACTCATAGCCATTCACAATCTTTTTGTTTATTTATTTCAAGAGTTTGAAATGTTTGCTTGTTCAAAATGTAAAAACAAAATGTACATTTCTCATTGAATGTATTTGTTTTTCCCCCAAATGAATGCATAGTACAGGTGCTGATTGTAAAATTAGTATATTGTGAAAAAGTTAATAATTTCTTCACATTCCTTTCAGAAAGTGAAATATATATATATTCTTTCTGAAAGGAATGTGAAGAAATTATTATATATATATATATATATATATATATATATTATTTATTCATTACACATACATAGAGCAAAATATATTAAGCTTTTATTTCAATTTTAATGAATATGGCTTACAGTTAATAAAACCCAAAATTCACTGTCTCAGAAAATTAGAATATTGTGAAAAAGTTCAGTTTAGGAAAGTCATGATGTTGCATCCTAATCAGCTAAATAACTCAAGGCACCTGCAAAGGTTTCCTGAGCCTTTTAATGGTCTCAGTCTGGGTCAGGAGACTACACAATTATAGGGAAAACTGCTGACTTGAATGATGTCCAGAAGACAGTTATTGACACCCTCCACAAGGAGGGTAAGCCACAAAAGGTCATTGCTAAAGAAGCTGGAGGTTCACAGAGTGCTGCATCCAAGCATATTCATAGAAAGTTGAGTGGAAGGAAAAAGTGTGGAAAGTGTGGTTAAAAAAAAAAGGTGCACCAGCAACAATGACAACTGCAGCCTTGAGAGGATTGCCAAGTAAAATCCATTCAAGAATTTGGGGGAGCTTCACAAGGAGTGCACTAAGGCTGGAGTCAGCACATCCTGAGCCAGAGACACTGTCAGAAGCATCTTACCTGGGCTAAAGAGAAACATAACTGGACTGTTGATTAGTGTTCCAAAGTCCTCTTTTCAGATGAATGGACATTTTGGAAATCAAGGTCCCAGAGTCTGGAGAAAGAGTGGAGAAGCACAGAATCCATGTGCTTAAAGTCCCATGTGAAGTTTCCACAGTGAGTGATGATTTGGGGGTCATGTCATCTGCTGGTGTTGGTCCCCTGTGTTTTTCACAGTCAACTCAGCCATCTTTCAGGAAATCTTAGAGCACTTCATGCTTTCTTTCTGCTGACAAGCTTTATGGAGATGCTGATTTCATTTTCCAGCAGGACTTGGCACCTGCCCACACTGCCAAAGGCACCAAAAGCTGGTTCAATAACCAAGGTGTTACTGTGCTTGATTGGCAGCAGACTCGCCTGACCTGAATCCCATAAGAGAATCTAAGGAGTATTGTCAAGAGGAACATGAGAGACACCAGATGACCTGAAGACTGAGATCAAAGCAACCTGGGCTTCCATTACACCTCAGCAGTGCCACAGGCTGATTTCCTTCATGCCACATCGCATTGATGCAGTAATTCATTCAAAAGGAGCCCAACCAAGTATTGAGTGCATAGGAATGAACATACTTTTCAAAAGCCTGACATTTCTGTTTAAAATATCCTTCTTATTGATCTTCATTGATATTCAATTTTTTTTAGACAGTGAATGTGGGGTTTTCTTATCTGTAAGCCATAATCTTTGAAATTCCAAGAAATATAGGCTTAACATACTTCATTATGTGTAATGAATCAATATAATATATGGATTTTACTTTCTGAAAGGAATGTGAAGAAATGTTAAACTTTTTCCACTATATTTAAATTTTATGACCAGCACCTGTATATCTTGTATTGTAGGCTGCAGTTGACTTTGTGTAATGAAATATAAACAGAAAATATTTGATAAGAGCTTTGATAAGAGGATTCATATGTTCTAGTGTGTCAGGAGGAGAACTGTTTGACTTTCTGGCACAGAAGGAATCTCTAAGTGAAGAAGAGGCCACTCAGTTCATTAAGCAGATTCTGGAGGGTGTTCATTACCTGCACACTAGAAACATTGCTCACTTTGACCTGAAGGTACAATTATTAATCAATAAGGTTTTTGTGGAGTCACATTGCTTTGTTTATTTACATTTAGTCTGGGCTGACTGTCTTAAACTGCTACCCTAAATTAGGGCAATAGTTATTACATAAATGATCTTTATTTGATTTATATGGTACGGAGCCCCCAACGTCACCCGAGGAGAAAAAAAAAAACAATCCGTTCCCTCAGTTTTACAATCCGTACCCTGCGAATTTCCAATTAGTACCCTCAGATTTTATAATCCGAACGTTCGGTTTTTGAATCCGTACCCGCAGATTCATAATCCACGCGCACGCTCA
>JBBIGC010160628.1:0-16721 GCA_037576955.1 Lepidarchus adonis
TCTTGGCCATAGTGGAGTTTGGAGTGTGACTGTTTGAGGTTGTGGACAGGTGTCTTTTATACTGATAACGAGTTCAATCAGGTGCAATTAATACAGGTTACGAATGGAAGATAGAAGAGCTTCTTAAAGAAGTTACAGGTCTGTGAGAGCCCGAAATCTTGCTTGTTTGTAGGTGACCAAATACTTATTTGCCACCATAATTTGCAAATAAATTCTTTACAAATCAGACAATGTGATTTTCTGGATTTTTTTTTTGTCATTTTGTCTCTCATAGTTGAGGTAAAGCTATGATGAAAAGATGAGAGAGGCCTGCCATTTTCAAGTGGGAGAACTTGCACAATTGGTCACTGACTAAATACTTTTTTGCCCCACTGTATATATAGATAGATACGGTATTAGGTTTTATGAAAATAAATTTAATAGCTAAATGCATGCTCCAAAAAAGGAAGAATCTAAAAAGCATCTGCCTGCTTTTCAAATAAAATGTGCTGATTTACCTTGTTGTTTCAGTCCAGCCACAAGCATGGTACCTGAGCGTGGCATGAACTCAGGAATAGATGCGGTCAAACATTTGGGATTCCTGAATATCAATTTACGGGCAAAGATGTGTGAACTCCTCCATGACTGTGAGTGTCTGCTTTTTTAAAATTGAACCTCTGCACTGCTGAGGCCAGCTGCCATTTTATTTCTAAAGCTAATCCAAAAGCCATGTGTAAAAGTGCGCTTGGATGGTAATCCATGTTGTCTTTGTTCAGCTCTTAAATCAGTGACTCTGGACCCGAAGACGGCCTCCAATAAGCTGGTGGTGTCCGAGGATTTGAGCAGTGTGTGTTTTGTTGAGCAGAAGCAGGATGTGTCTGATAACCCAGAGAGACTGGTCATTGGAGTCCTGGGCTCTCAGGGCTTCAGCTCAGGTCTGCACTGCTGGGATGTGGAGGTTGGGGACAATGAGCACTGGACCATAGGTGTTGTCAAGCAGTCTGTGGAGAGGAAGAAGCTGCTGAAGTTGGATCCTTCTAGTGGAATGTGGTGCCTTCGTTTAATTAATGGGAAATACCGGGCTGGGACAAAGTCTCGGAAGGAGCTGGACTTGCTAGAGAAGCTGCGGGTAATCAGAGTGCAGTTGGACTGTGATAAGGGAACTATTACATTTTCTGACCCATCCAAAGGTCCTACTCTGTTTGCCTTCAATGATATGTTTGAAGAAACACTATTTCCTTACTTTAATACTGCAAGCACAATCTGCCCATTGCACATCATCTAACTGTGAGGGCTGCTGCCTGTGCTGCATTATTTTGAACTGCCACAAGATGGCAACATCCTCACAGCAATTTAATTATATCAAGGCACATGTATGAGATACATAGGTACCAGGCCCAAACCCAATTTTTCCTGTTTGATGTAGTTTTTAAAATTACTGTTCATTCAACAGTGTGTGTGTGTGTGTGTGTGTGTGTGTGTGTGTGTGTGTGTATGTGTGTATATATGCAAACTGATCATTTATATATGCCCACCCATTTAGTCCTTAAAACATCTCCAGAAGTCCTAAAAGTACAACTCAAATTCAACATGAATGTAAAAAGAAATGTGGCCTCTGTATTTAACGCATCACACGTGCCCACGTGAAGCAGCAGCAGCTATCAGCAGCCCCAGTGTACTGGGCCAGTGCCTTGCTCAAGGGTGGGACTTGAACCTGTGACCTGAACTCAGGGGAAGGTCCTAACCACTAGGCCACCACTGTCCCATTGGACAAGACTTGTAAAAGTAACTGTGGATAAGTCCTTTAGCCCGTTCCTCTTTACAGAACAACTTTGAGATGGGGTTTGCTGGGTCTCCTTATATGAACTGCTCACTTCAGGTCTTTTTGAAGAGACATAATGTTCCTATGCTGGAAAGCAGTGCTTTCCTTCCTGCAGTTTATCTCCATTTAAACCAAAAGCTTCTATTTTGGTCTTATCCAACCATAAAACATATTTCCTTTCTGGCTTTTCTATGTGGTCTTCAGTGTAGATGGACAGAAATGTTTTTGTTGTTTTTTTCCCCGAGCGCAGTGGCTTTCTCCTTGAAAACCTGGCATTCATACCATTGTTGTTCAGTGTTCTTATAGTAGTGTTCTTTTAGGTGCTTAGCAGTTAGCCTAGACAAGAAACAGGAAAAAAAGGAATATAAACCCTATGTAGATGAAAGATTTGTAAGAAACGATAATTGCATATATAATACAAATCAGAAAAATGGGAGGTAATGCTATTTGTGGTTGCTGAAAACAATAATGCTCAAATAAACCTGATATTCCGTGTGAGGCCTAAATATCTTTTTTTTTCATCATTGGAGCAACTCCTACACTGAAAAACATCAGTGAATGGTAGAAGGATGTTCCAAACTTAGAATCTGGAGTGAAAAATGGAGACAGACGCCTTAACTGACATTTTATTTACTTTTTTATGAATTAATAAAATTTTCATTTCAGCGTACTTTCTGAAAACCAGATGAAAACAGTAAAAGGTGCCAAAAGACCATTTAAAATACATTTTCTGCATGTATTACTTCACTTTAAGTAAAATATTCTTTCCTTTTATTTCCAGTAAACTGTTGGTTGATTAATCACTTACAGTACATGATGTAAATACACACACAAGTCAGGATTGTTAGAGTTCACGAACGAGGACGGGGAGAAATGTGCTTTTCTTCCCCGTGATGTGGACTCACCACTGATTCTGCATCCGGACACACACACTACATTAACAGATTAAGGCAATTTAAGACTCCACTCATCAGCCATTATCAAAATAGTTTTCTGATTTGTTTGTTTCACAAGGGAAGCATCATTGCACTGTATGTTACTAAAAAAATACTAATGCTGCACAAACATTTCAAGGATAAATCACAATTTCACTGCAACATGAAGGGCCATCACAATTTAACTTAAGTGAAAAATTAAATAAATATATTTAAAGTAGTCTGGAAATAAATGCTTACATGGAACGGAAGCTGAGTAATGGACCACTGTAACCAACATCTTCTGAAGGTGATGTCTAGCTGTGAAGCTTTATCAACTGGATTCCCTTTAACAAGTGGTACGAGAGTTCCCCAGACAGCAAAACAGGCGGAAACAGAGAAGAGTCTTTGAGTTTAAAAAGAAAGGAGAGGGTCCTATCATGACTGTACAATTTAAAACCGACAATAAGCAACATGCAAAACTACTAGCTGACACGGATGTGAGAGTTGTGTGTCATCAACACAAAAAGCAGCTTTAGAAAAGAAGTACATTTAAAAACAAATGTAACAGATATACAACACCAATCCAAATGTAATAAAAATAGAGCACAATTCCACTATTATTGTGCCTTTCCCACAAGTGTAAAAATCACTTTCCCTTTGCTGTTGGTTATGTCCTTGTTTACCGTTGCCTGAACTCCATCCCACAGGAAATTGTGGAGTAAAACATCACATATAACACAAACACATTATGTCCATTTTTTCTGTATTTTACAATAGCAGAAGGAAGAAGATTTGATGGGTTTCCCATAAGACAGTCTTCTTTTTCATAATAAAAGTCTTTCTCCTCTTTCACAGTGAAACCTCCTACTTCCATATGCCATACAGACCTTGTACCTTTTAGGAGACTGGGTTTGGATCTGGGTTTAAAAATGATTAAACAGTAATATTTTTTCAGCCATAATTTTTCTGCCTTCAGCTACAACAGATGCTGTTTGTCTCCTTTGCTGCTTTGGGTTTCTTCACTGCACCGTGAGCCATGATTAGATACGAAGGAACCAGATTGGAAGTGTTCCAGGGAATGGAAAGGGGCCATGAGATATTAACTGAAGTGTATATTGATATGTGACATGAATGGGGACAGCATGTGTGATTGTAAAGTGGTGTCAGAATCACTCGCAAGCAAGTTTGCTGTCAAAGCTGGACAGGCCAATGGCAAAAGCCTGAAGAGCACACATGGGGTAATTGTAGTCCAACGTGAAGACGTCCTCAGCCACTCGGCCAAACTGCATCACAATGTAGTCCGCTGGAAGAAGAGTGGAAAAAAACAGAATGAGGGAATCAGAAATGAACATAGCATCTACAGTATAGACATATGAGTAAATGCTAGTGAACTCACGATCGTTGTCATGGACGATCTGGAAGTTTTTCACGGATGCCTGCGTGACTCTTCCATGGAAGTTGAGTACATAGGACTGAGTGTCATCATTCCACACTGGTGCTTTGTTATGTAACTCAATCAGATTGTCCAAAGCTCGATTCTGCCACTTACTCAATAAAGACTCTTGGTCCTGTTAACAACAATCACACACAAAATACATATATATATATATATATATATATATATATATACACACACACACTGCCTGTAGATATGAGAAGTAAGCAAATATGAAAACTACTGCATAGATGATTATGTTTCCACTGGCAACAAGTTATTTAACACTAACTGATGCAGTGAGTTCTTCTCATTGTTCTCTTACTTATATAATCATGTCAGAAGATACATCCTGTGGATGTCCTGTTTCAGATGGGTCCAATTATTGGCATTTATCAAGCAAAACATCTAAGGAGATTGCTGAAACTACTAAAATTGGGTTAAGAGCTGTCCAACTCATTATTAAAATTTGTAAGGGTAGGAGGGAACCATCATCTCCACAAATGTGGTCGGAAAAGAATCTTGAATGACCATAATCAGCTATCACTTAACTTTTGCTGAAAAATAACAGCAGAACTTAGGGCTTTGCTCAATAGTGAAATTAAGAGCATTTCCACATGCACAATGTGACGGGGACTCAAGGGTTTGAGAATAAACAGCTGTGTAGCCTAATGAAAACCACTGTTTTGAGGCTAATCGCACAAAGCTTGGGCACAAAGCTTGGACTCTGGAGCAATGGAAGAGGGTCATGTGGTCTGATGAGTCCTGATTTAGAGAAGAGTGATCGGTGAATCAGGGTAAAAAGAGAGGTGAATGAAGTGATGCACCCATCATGCCTAGTGCCCACTGTACAAGCCTGTGGGCGGTGCTATGATCTGGGGTTGCTGCAGTTGGTCAGGTTCTGGTTCAGCAACGTTATGTGCTCAAAGAATGAGGTCAGCTGACGACCTGAATATGCTGATGACCAGGTTATTCAATTTCTTCTTCCCTGATGACACAGTCATATTCCAAGATGACAATGCCAGGAATCATCAGGTTCAAATTATGAGAGTGGTTCAGGGAACGAGGCATCATTTCACACATGGATTGACCACCAGTGTAAACAGTATACAGTATACATAAAGGTTTTATCTAAAGTCTATTTATCTCAGCAGTGAGTGTCTTTCTGACAGCAAAAACACAAGTTATCATTAGAATAAACGCAAACAAACAAAAAAAAAATCTAAATTTGTTTCCTGTGTAAAAAGTAGTTTATGTGTTTTGGGAGCTGGTTAGAATCCCCCCTCAATGCCTCTGACTAATTGAGCCCAAACCAGGTATTTGATGGTTGCTACAAATAGTTCCAGGCTTCCACAAGGAGAACTCATTTCATGAAATCTAACACATTGACAATCATATACTATTAATTTTATTTGTATTGATTCTAATAATAGTGATCTAAATTAAAAAATAAGAACACTTACTGCCAGTCTAAAGAACTATTACATAAATAATTAAAGACATAATTCCCTTTTCTGCATTAATGGACAAAGAAATCTACAAAACCTGTAAAACAGATAAGAGACCATGAGAACTGTATAAGGTTTAGCCTGAATTTGGATTTTTTTATGCACTCAAGAAGTAGAATCTACCCATTGTGATTAGATAGAAACATCAGTACAAAACTATTAAGAAGCAGCTAAAATACATGTATTGTTTTAACTTTTTTTTTTTTAACTTTTATTAACTATTATTACTATTATTGCCATTATTTTTTTTAATTTTATTACTCTTGTTATTGCTTATTTTACTTTGTATTACTATTGTTCTATTGACGTTTTACCTTCAAGAGTTGATCACTGTTTTATGTTTCTTATTTTTTACCTTACTTTACCATATTCTTTCTGCTTGTATGTTCTTGAATGAGATCATTATTATTGTATTTAATATATTATTTTGTCTTCTTCCTATTGTTATACGTACTTAGACCACTTGTAATGAAGCCTAATTTTTAATCAAACTTACATTAGTGGGGCGAACAGGAACACGCTCAAAGTTCATATTCATTCCAGGGATGATGACGGTCATCTTGCGTGGTCCTTTAAATCCCAGCACATTGGTCTCCTACAGAGAGAAAACGTAAAACACACGTTCACTCAGCTGTGATACTGAATTACTAAATAGAAATGTGTATGTACATGTACTCACATAGCAGATAGCTGCCAGCTCCTGTCGTGTGTTGCTTTCTTCTAGCAGAGCTCCAGGGTTTTTGCTGGGGTTTGTTCCATTATCATACACTGTGAACTTAGTACCCATAAGGTTTGACCTAGACAAGGCAGAGAAAACCACACAACTACATCATTCACAGGCAGAAACAATGAAATACTGTTAAATGCTCTACATCTTAATACTGTACAATTAAATATGGAATATTACAATTATTATTTATTAAAATGTCTACAAGTATTGTCATTATTGTCTCATTTTGCCATATCAACCATGCTTAAGATACATGCATAAAAAACGAACAATAACAAGAGAACCACTGACAGTTTGACACAGAGACTCACCTCAGTTTCCCCACAAAACTCTCGGCCTCACGAGACAGGTCGGTGGCATCCACTGAAATCAAATAGTTTGATGTCTTGCTCTTTTTTCTCTTCCTTCCAGCCAGTAGGAACAGCTAAAAAAGAAGTAAGAATACGACTGGTCATAAATAAGAATAAACAGAGTTAAATAGGTGAAATATACTGTATATCTTGCTGACAACCCTGCACTTATCTGACCTTCTTGCCATCCTCTCTCTCCAGATGCATGAAATATGTTGGATAGAGGCCGCGGTCCATGCCCTTTTTATCCCGTGTGATCCGGCACTTAACTGTAACACCCCGAGGAGCAGGCCGTAGCACAAACTCCTCAGGGTTATCCACCTCAACAGAAGGCCCTTCTGCCATAGGAGATCCCACTGTTACACACTCCTGATGAGGACACACACATAATCCTACAATATTCATCACTGACAGAACACAAACGTAGAGTGCTGAGAATTAGCTCAAGGAATGTGAATGCATTAGAGAATGTTGTGTTGGAGTGTGCGTACATACCGTGCTAGACTTGGTGCTGGAGGCAGAGGCTGGACGTGTAGACTCTGCGTTAGGAGAAAGTGAGCGGACTCTATCTTCTGCTTCGTCATCATCTTCATCACTAGCTTCATCATAGTTCATGCTGCCTGAGAGTCCTGTGAAAGATCAAATTGATTCCATGGTTGGATCAACTCATAATACAATGATCAACACAGGAATATGAGGTCACCCAATAGTATTAAAACCAATCACAGCCAATCCTCAGTCTCAGAACAGATTTACTGCAGAGACCGTGGAAGGGATCTTACAGTGAACAGATAGATTTTAAGCCCTTCACAATGAAGATGGGATATCTCTCTTTAGTACTAATTTCTACATTTTATAAATGTTTAAAACAGTTAAAAATGTTTTTGTGTGTGTGAATTTATACCTTGGGTGTCTGCATTAAATAAAATATTTTATTTGTTGGGCAAAATGTAATCAAATAATTAATTTTAAAAACATGTCATTCTTTGAGCTCTAATTAAACTGCAATAAATTGCTGCCCACACTCTTTACAGTTGTATCAGAAAGAAGGCAAGTTACACTCAAAAATAACGACCTAGTGGATTTATAAATATGTTCTACAGCCCCAATTCCAAAAAATTAAAATAATAAGAAAATACAATACAATTAAGCAAATCTCATAAATAAATATTTTATTCATAATAGAGCACACCAAGAAAACATATATTCACATTTAAAAAACATTAAGTGTTGAAAGTTAGACAAATTACTATTTAATAAAAACATCTTGAATATGATGGAAGGAACACATCTAAAAAAATTGGCATGGGGCTGGAAAAGTATTTAATGCTAAAAATAAACAACTGGAAGAACATTTATCAAGAAATTAGGAACATGACTGGGTACAAAAAGATAATCTTAGACAAGATTAGTATTGAACAGTATTAAAAAATCTATACAGCAATGTATCACAATATTTTTTTATAATATCGACTTCTAGATAATTATTTTTCAGTGGTGAAAAATCATGCTTAGCCTGTTTGTAAAGTACAATCAGAGATGTTCTGGGATTTGCATCTATAGATGTCTCAGCACAGCAAGGTGCTTTTAATTGCCCCTTGGCATTTCTGCAAGAGTTAAAGCCTATAGCAATGGTGTCCAGCTCTGGTCCTGGAGGATCAGTGTCCAGCACAGTTAACATAAGTTGCTAAATAATTTAACACAAATTGCTCATTGATGTCGAAGATCACCCAGAATCTATCTGGCAACTTGCATTTCAGCTGTTTTTACATATTCAGGGAACTATGTAGAATATTGCAAAATATCACAGCATGCAAGGTGCTGTATTTTATCATGATGTTATCGTATTGTGACACATCGTGATATGTATCTTATTAAGTCCTTGCACAATACACACCACACACCAGACAGGATAGATGTTATATTGGGCAGAGGTTCACTAATCTCCAAAAAGACTGAATCTTCAAAGTGTGAAACAATTTCAGAATAATGTTCCTCAACATAAAAACAAGATCTTAAATATATCATCATCTACATAATATCATCAAAATATTCTGAGAATCTGGAAAATTGTTCATGTCCATGTTTTTGATTAAAGAGGAGTGGAACCATTCAGCTTATTATAAGGACTCATTCAAACACCTGAATTGCTCATGGTATGGGGGTGCATTAGTGCCTGTGAAATTGGCAGCTTGCACATCTGTGAAAATAACAAGGCACCATCAATGAAAATAACATACAGGTTTTAGAGCAGCATATGCTACCATCCAGACAACGTCTTTTTTAGGGTAGACCTTGCATATTTCAGCAAAACACTTTTCACAATGTCCCAACTTGGAATTGAGTTGAATATTACCATAGGGTGCATTTTTAAAAATCGCAACATATCGTTTCACTGTTATGCTGATGACACCAATACTTAATAACCTTAGAAATTATGCTCGCCAATCTCTCTTAGCAGTTCTAGAAAAATAGGATGTCTTAAATGTTCTAGACTTTAATGAAAGTAAGATTGAAATCATCCTCTTTGGCCCATCTGACCTCTCTATTGTGTCTACCAGTTGCCTTGACCTATTAGAACTTTACTACAGAACATCTTCTAAAAACTTGAGTGTTATTTTTGACTGTGACTCTTAAATGAGGCAAACCAATAATCTCTGTGGTCAAAAATTGTTTTCCAGCATAAAATACTAACCAATGTAAAACCTAGCCAAATAGATCTCAAAAAGGGCATCCATGCTTTTATTACATACTTAATTCACTATTGTAACTTCCTGAACACTGGAGATAGGCAGTCTCACTTATCCCATCTACAAAAAGCAAGACCACATTACCACAGTATTGTCTAAGCTTCACTGGCTGCCTGTGAGGTTTTTACGTTTTATTAATCACTTATAAGCATCTTGATGGGTTATCTGACCGATTCACCCCAACCCCATACCCCGTTTTGGTCTGACCGGTTGTCCCTGGTCATACCCCAAACAAGCATAACCTGCTCCACATTTACTGAACGGTCAGATTTTACAAGCTAGATCAGTTCCTAACCTGGATGTTTTTTAAATCTAGCTTGAAAATACACCTTATCACCCTGGGTTTTAATCCATATTGACTCAATGAAGACTTGAATGATTTCATAAAATGACAACTGTAAAACATGGCCGAGTTACCCTTATTAATTGTCCTGTAGCACTTGTGTATTTGAACTCTTCTTTAGTACAGCTGGCTTTTATATTGTATCTTTAGTATATAATACTCATTGTATGTTTAGCATTTGTGTTTTAAAACATGGTCATAAATAAAATTGACTTGACTTGATATAGAGTGGAAATTAATACTATGTGCTGTACAGTGTAATGCAGTGTTATTTGGGGTATTTTCAGATTCAGCTTTTCACTCTGAGTGTCCTCAGGAGAAAGCTGAGTAAATGACACAGAGCAGAGCTCACTGACTCACTCGTTTCACCCTGAAGCAAACACTGGAGAGCATGCAGTGCAGGGCCCAGAGGGTTCCTATGTAAACTACTGTGAGCCTGCAGGAATCACTGCGTGTTTCTGTCTTTATGTCTACTTCAGTGTGTGTCTGTGTGTTTGTGTGCACTCACCACGTCTCTGTAGCAGTGTGTGTATGTCTGTTTTAGGCTCCAGCAGTGTGTCCGTGTCTCCGTCTCTCTCAGGCTCTTCGGCTGCAGGAGGAGAAGGCTTCTGTGGGTGGCTGACTGACAGCACTTGGATCTTTGTACCCAGATCAGGAGCTTCTGATGCCAGGAAGGCTGCCGGCCCATCAATACCTGCTGAGAAACATTAATAATCGCATGAGCCTAAATATATTTAAAAATACACTTTCTTCTCTTTTCCAACATTCAAATTGGAGGTGTCACAGTAGTATTGACATTAACAGACATATTTTAATTTGTACTGATATTATCATTACACATACGATAACACCCAGAATAATCCTGTTCAGTAACAATGTGGTAAACACTGCAACAGTAACAGGCAGTATTTCACCTTAATGCTTTCTCCTTTGATGCTTGTCATGTGTGACTGATGACAACAGTCACTATGTCACATAGTGCTGCAGGAGAAACAGCATTTATGCATTATTTATTCCATATATTACACACTTTACTGTATCTGCATGACTAACTACTGTTAATGTGCTACAAATGAATTTCCAGAACATATTTTAAACTTGTATTGATTGAATCCAGATGCTGCCCAATGGTTTCTATTACAAGTGAGTCTGAAGTTTACATGTTTTCTGTGTACAAGGTCAGCTCTAAGTTGTGGTAATCAAAGACCCATTCCAGCTGATTGAAACCATGTTGGAAAGAGCTGGAGTATTCCTTTAAAGATTTTAAACACGTTACAAAGTCCACACTTCCCTTTTTCACTCCTAAAATAATTTGTATATTTGTTTAAAAGTAACTAAATAAGTTATTTTTACTACATTCTGCAGAGTATTTACTTGGTAATTACAATAGGTTACTTCATTATAAGCCTTAATATTAATAATTAAACAATAATTCTACAGAGAGGTTAACACACTTCTAGGCCATACATTTGTCTGTATTTAGCATTGTGTGCATGAGCTGCATAGCCCTTTTTTGTTGAAGAGATATAAATGTGTCAAACAGACCTTTTTTATCTTTTCTATATACTCCCTGCCTCCCCAAGAAGATTCTTTGGGGCACCTAAAGACTGCCTACTGAAAGTGCAATGCATACAATTGGTGTACACAAAGAAGTTTGTGGTTATTGACATCTGAATGTGGGGGGAGTTCATGGGAGTGCAGGAACTATAATGCTATTAAAGCATCCACTTAGATCTTACTGTGAAGCTCATGCTAAAACCACCCCCGCCAAGCAGAGCAGCCTCAAAGCACCTTATTAATTCTCTGCTTTGTCTCTCTCTCACTTTGCACCCAGTCCAATCCCACTATTTTCTTTCATTGTCTACCTTCCGAATTGAGTGGGATGCAGTGATCCAGGTTTGGTTTGAATACAGCTCATCTGCATGCTTCCTGTGGACTCAGAAAAGGTCCAGGTATCATCCTCCTACCAATCCCTAACCACTGCAGTGCTACTCCTCAGCATGACACTTTAGAGTCAACAACAGCTCCTGCTGCAGCCCCTGAACCTACCAAGCCCTCAGCATTATTTGCTTCATCTTTACTGCTGTGATCTGTCCATTTGTAATTAAGTGTGGGTTTGGAAGTAGGTGCAGATGTAGACATAGAATGCGGAATAGTGAACGTTTATTGCTACACACGTACTGTGCCCTCCATAATTATTGGCACCCCTGGTAAAGATGTGTTAAAAGCCTTAAAATAAATTAAATTTTTATTGCAGCAGCATACTCTCACACTGAAAACTGTAGAAAAAAGCAACCTTCAAGTCAAGTGAATTGACTAAGAAATAATTATTTTTCATAACATCACCTGTTCCATAATTATTGGCATGCCTAAATATTCCTAGAAAACACACGTAATTGAAATATTTCTGTCATTTCTACAGTAGTTTACAAAGTTGATCAGAGTATCTAGGAACATTTAATTAGTAATTCATCACTTCCTGTGTCCCTAGGGTATAAATATGATGTGACACAGAGGACATTTCTCTTATCCACTCTTTAACATGGGAAAGGCAAAGGAACACACCATTCAAGTAAGTCAGATGTATGTGGACTTTCACAAGTCAGGAAATGGCTACAAGAAAATAGCCACTCGCCTGCATCTGCCCATATCTACTGTCAGAGGATCATTAAGAAGTTTAAAACAGCTGGAACAGTGGTAAACAAGCCTGGACGCGGACGCAAGGTTATTTTGCCACCACGCACAGTGAGGAGGATGGTAAGAGAAATAAAAAGTTCTCCAAAGCTTTTTTTGCCAGCGGTCCCACCATGCATGGCACAAATGTAATGCTTTTGGCCCGTCTCCCACCATGTTCCCATAAACAGTTACGACTCTGTGGGTCTCTCTCTAACACACCCACAGTGGAGGTTTCAGTGGCTCATCAGCTCCTCCTTAACAGTCGTTCAGTGCAGGTTAGGGAGGTATGTCTCGTCCTAGCAAAGTAGAGCACCTCATCGCCTCTAAGTACCAGAAGATTTACAAATCATCTGCTTTAAGCGTCAGGGTTCTCTACCCCTGTTCTCATGGCCTAAAAGGCAGAACTGATGGGGAAGCAGCTGAACTTAGGCACCCCAACCCTGCTTTGTGGAAGGAGATCGGTGTCATCACTGACCTCAATCTCCACACCTCTTTTGGCACCATCCAGAGCTGCAGTCAATGTCAAAGTCAAAGTGAACTTTATCATCATCTCCAAAATATATACAGTATACAGGGAGATGAAATTGCGAAGCTCAGGATCTGCAGTGTACAACATGTAGTGCAAATAAGAAAGTGAAAATTTAAATAACTAAAACACACAAAACAATGTATAATACAATTGCATAGACATTTTGTACATGTATTGAAAAGAATGGAAACCTGAGTTGTTTGAGTTAGTGTAGAATTGGAGCATGGCTCTAGTATGACAGTGAATGATGCAGTTATAAGACATGGAATGTCAATGTGCAAATTGCAGGATGCTTTAGAGGGTCATTATGTAATGTACAGTGCTTGTTGTTTGTGCATATTAGTTTTGGTTAAGTGTCTGTGCATGTGTAGGATCTTATGTTAGTTGGTGTAGAGGATGCTGAGGTAGGGTGGAAGATCCTAGGAAGCAGCATGTTGTTGAGAAGCCAGACAGCCTGGGGGTAGAAACTGTCCCACAGTCTGGCTGATCTGGCTCTGATGCTGCAGAATCTTCTTTTCAATGACAGAAGTGTAAACAGTCCATGTGAGGGGTGTGAGAGGGTCTTGCACAATTTTGCAGGCTTTGCATACAGTCCATGTCCTGAAGTGAAGGCAGAGGGACCCCAAAGTTCTCGGCTGTTCCTATGCATGGAACGGTTATGTTGCAATTGCCGTGCCAGACAGTGATGCAGCTGTTCAGAACACTCTCAACGGTGCTTCTGTAGAAGGTAGTCAGGATGCTGGGGGGAAGACCTGCTCACCTCAGTCACCTCAGGAAGTGAAGTTTCTGCTGGGCTTTCTTGGCTAATGAGGTGTTGCCTGTTGACCACCTTGGTACACCAAAGAACTTGGTACTTTTAATGATCTTCACAGCTGAACTGTTGATGCTGAGTGGTGTGTTGGCAGTATGTGTTTTCCTGAAGTCTAAAACAATCTCTTTAGTCGTGTTGACATTAAAAGAGAGGTTGTTTTCCATGCATCATGCAGACAGCTCTTTCACCTCATCTCTGCTTAGCAGCCCTAGCACAGTTGTATTATCTGTTAACTTGAGGGTGTGGTTGGTACTGTGCATGGCTGTGCAGTCCTGAGTGAGCAAACTAAAGAGCAGGGGACTCAGCACACAACCTTGTGGAGCTCCAGTGCTCATTGTGATGGTGTTGGAAGTGTTGCAGCCTGGCTGGGGCCTTTCTGTCAGAAAGTCTAGGATTGCAGATTGTAGTGTTCATGCCTAGCCCACTCAGTTTCACAACTAGCTTTTCTCAGAAAAGCTAGTTTCTTGAGGGATGATTGTGTTGAAAGCATAACTAAAGTATATGAATAGCATCCTGACATAAGTCTTATTTATCCAGATGTGTCAGGGAAAGTTGGAGGGCAAAGAATACGGCATCTTCAGTAGGCATGTTGGTCTGGTATGCAAACTGAAGAGGGTCTAGAGAGGCAGAAAGATGGGTCCTTGTGTGTGCTATGACTAACATTTCTAAGCACTTCATGATAAGTGGAGTGAGTGTGATGGGTTGGTAGTCATTCAGACATGTCATTGATAACGCCTTCTGATGGTGAGGCATGTCCAGACAGATGACTGGCTCAGAGATGTGTTGACGATGTCTGTGAGGACATCAGCCAGTTGATCAACACATTCTTTGAGCACATGGCCAGGTATGTAATCAGGTCTTGCAGCTTGGCATAGGTTGTCCCTGAATAAAGTCCTCCTCACATCATATGTGGAGAGATTGAGTGGCTGGTCTGTGGAAGGAGGTGATAATTTAATTGCAGGTCCTTTATTTTATGCATGAAACCTTGCAAAGGAGCTTTGCTGCTGTGGGTAGGGCTTTGTACACCTTACTCTGTTCACATAAACGCACAGTCCTCTGCCATGGGACTTACCAGACAAGGAGTCTGCAATGTTGTCTAGGAGCCAGTCTGTGTGAAAATAAAGATTGATGTAATCCAGCTTGTTGTCCAGTGATTGGACATTCAAAAGCAGAACGGATGGTATTGCTGATCTGGTGGGGTTAGCCTTGCACTAACACCACTGCACTTGCCTCGCTTCTGTTTTTGACTGCAGCGCTTTTATTTTGGCCATGTCTGCTTCTCCAGCTGCCAAAGTAAACAAAGACAGCAGAGCATGTCTCTCAGCTTGCTGGAGATTGTAGCGCAGTTCTTCATAGACCAAGCAGTACTTTTCGTTCGTAAATGTACATTTGTGTACTAGTAACATTTAGTGGTTCTTCTTTACTTGGGCTATTGGACAAAGACAAACACAGACTAACATTTAACAGTGCAGTCTCAGGAGCTCTATAAGCCATAGCCTGCATGGGCGCCGCCATCTTGAGAATGATCAGTTGAACCATGGGTCTTGCCATCATGGTTACTTTAGCTGAACCTCTCAGACCTAAATGATAAGAGGAAGGTCAACCTGCTGGATGCCCCAGCGGACACAAAGGAGTTTGGCGCAGCGATTATAGCAATGTTGCAGAAATATGACCTCCTTAAAAAGGAGAAAGGAAAAGGAGAAGCATTGATCCCAGGAATCTTCCCAGGAAACTAGCTCCTCGCCACAGTCCCACCGAACGTCCCAGAGCTCAACCAGAAGTCCAGCTTTGCCCCCTAGGGTGCCTAGACTATGGCACCACCCCCTGCACCCCCCCCCCTCTTAGGCAAATGGCCTAAGAGTAGACTGTTGGATAAGCAGTCTTTCACGCCGGCTGCTGCCAAACACCACCCAGGCAACACCTTAGGCTTTCAAACTTTATGTGTGGAACCAGGTCTTTCCAAGGATGCAGAAAGATCTCTTCTTGAATCCAAGCGAACAGCTCCAGTGGTCACCACATGGGGACATCACCAGATAGCTGGTGAACTTGAGCCCCTCCTGCAAATCATCTGGCTACATGAGTGGTGGCTTGGCACGCATGTGCAGTTCATCCATGTGTCCTAGCAATGGTTTCCAAGGATTACAGGATTCACTTTCCCATGAGACCCCCTGCTTTCAACCGGGTCCTATGGTCAGTAGCAGAAGGGAATTCATTGCAGATTGTGGAGACCAAATCGCTTTTCTATTTAAAAAGGGGCTGTTCAAGTTGTACCCATAGAGAAAAGCCAACAGGGTTTTTTTTCTCTGTATTATCTCATCCCAAAGATAGATTGGGGAACTTTGTCTCATTCTAGACTGACGTGTTCTCAACAAACACTTAAGAAAGTACAACTTCAGAATGCTTACTCACAAACAGCTGTTCGGCTGTTAGACTGATTTAACCAAATCAATTTGCAGGACACGATATTTCATATAGGCATCTGTTCTCTCCCGTTCCTGATCAGCTTGGCTCCACTGGTTTTCAGCAAATGAATGAATGTAGCTCTCTCCCTGCTCATTCAGGTAGGGATGATGATCTGGAGCAGCCATTGTAAGACACAGCGGCCTTGTTTAAAATTAAAGTGTGGCCAGAGGGGTCAGACGCAGTGCTCCAGGACAGATTCGGAAACACAGACTGGAATATGTTCACCCACACAGACTTGGACCAGTATGCCTCATCTGTACTGGATTACATCTCCAAAACCACAGACAGCGTCACTACCCAGAAACAAATCACCATGTACCCCAACCAGAAGCCCTGGATGAACCGGGATGTTCGCCTCCTCCTGAGGGCCCGCAACACCGCCTTCAGGACAGGAGACGCACAGGCCTA
>JBBIGC010160665.1:0-31750 GCA_037576955.1 Lepidarchus adonis
GGAGCTAGGACCCAACTGGTCACATGGTCTCAGGAAATCACATGACTGCTCAGAGGGAGCCAGTCAAGACCTTACAGAAAGCCCCCTCAAAAAAGTATTTTATAAATATATATTTTAAAATATATTTAACTTTTATTCAAGTCCGTTAGACTTTTATTGTAATTTCAGCCATATACAATGTGCATATATGTGCAACCAATAGTGCAGGACATTGCAAAGACAGTGTGTGCAAACAAAGACAGTGCAGCACTGACCAGTACACAGTTGTGTATCCATAGATGTTCAAATGCTTAATTAATGGACACTATTTATACAGGCACAAAGGCTTGTGGTTTAGGTTGACTGACTACTCTAAATTGCCTTCTGCCCCCAAAGTCAGCTGGGATCAGCTTCAGCTTCCCCATTGGATAAGTGGATTGAAAAATGAATGAATGGAGTGAAATAATTGTACTCTTTTTCTCACCAAATTGCCTGCAACTGACTGAGGTTCTTCAGTCTGAACACTTGCCATTTGGATCTTTACGCATGGCACATCCATGCTCATCATTTTCATTTTGGCCACAGTTGTGATGTGAGCAGGGCGAGTGAATGAAATTGCTCTTAAATAATGAGGCCTAATGTGATTCTACACTTCACTGCACCTGTATATAAACACAGTCTTAATTCTGTCACTGTCATTATGACTCTGTCTTGACTTGACTCGACTCTAGTCCTGTTCTTGTCTTGGATTTGTAAAAGGTGGTCTTGCTCCCAGCTTGCTCTATAGCTCTCAGTATCTGTATCTCTCACCATTCACCTCCTGTTGCCCATTAGTGACTAAACACATGCTAACATTTAATAAGTGAGTTATGGGGAAAATATTTGTGATGATGAATTTTTTTTTACCGTATGTCTTCCAATAGTAGTCCCTGCGTTTATTAAAAAAATTATTGGGGCAGTCCGGCGTTTAATAAAGACAGACGTTTGTTGGAGACAGTGTATTATTCTCCTCACTGACTGAATGGTGATGGTATTTACAGCCACAAAATATCATGCAGCTTCTTCACATTTATTTTGACAGAAGATAAAACATCACAACTAAAATCATCCCTCTGTTTCTTTGGCGGTTATTCTTGTCTGTGATTGGCTGTTATTGTGGGAGTGGTTTAGCACTAATGCAGCGATAAGCTTAAACAGAGCCGCTTAATATCCGTCAATAATCCTCAGATATAATGACAGAAATGAGTAATTATGCGCGTTACACTCATATAACTGTCTTCAGAAATCAGAGGTTTGTTTTAAGGCATTTCATACCTTTTAGGGAATAAATTCTGTTTAAACATGGAGGTAGAAAGTGAAAGCTCACAGATGCGCAAATGGCCTGAAATTTGGGCCGTGTGTGTGTGTGTCTCCCAGCTACTATTGGAGACCCGTGTCTTTTTGTTGCTACATCTCTTCAAACCCAGCGTGGAAACAGGCATGAATAAGAGACGGGCTATTATTAGAAGATATACGGGGGAAAAAAATTGTCAAAAAATGGACGCTCATAAGCCGTGTCAAACAGGGACTCCAAGAAAAAAACACTGCCCTAAGAAAAGACCTAATGGTTTTGTTCTCTGCAGGTTCGCTGGGGAGAGAAAGGCTCAACAGAGGAAGGCGCGAGGCTGGAGAAAGCCAAAAATGCTGTAGTCAAAATGCCAGAAGAGGACGTGGATGAACCCATTAAAAATGCCCCTCTTAGACCACCACCTCCCTACCGCCCCCCACCTCCATCCAAGTGGTACACCCCAATTAAGGTGCGTGTTGTCTGACTGTTGGTAAAATTCAAGTCAGTATTTGTCATTGTGAACACACCTCACCACACAAAGTGCACCACAATGAATGGCTGCACACTGCTCTAGGAGTGTGTGCTCACTGCCTTGGATGCAGACTATTTTTCCTCAGGGATTAATAGAGTATAATAAATAAATATAAATTAACTTGGTCTGATATTGTTTGAACAATGCTAATTTGTTCACACATGTTTACATTTGTTATTAGCTACATTAGCCTCAAAATAATAATTATTTCAAAACTTCAGACACCAAACATGACTGGTTTGGCTTTGGGCCTGCTTGGGGGTTGGGCTATAGCTCAGTCGCCTGTGCTGTGGGATAGATGGAGTAAATAAAGCACATTGAGAACATGGACTGGGAGGCCTGTTTGTGGTTTGTCCTAAGTTTGATGCATAGTTTTGGTTTTGCTGGATTTCTTAGGTAAATATTAATTATAGATTCTAATTTTTGGTTTGGGGTTGTTCCCTTTTTTCATCTTTTCTTGTCAGAATTGTGGTTAAATAAATGATTTTCCTTCCTTTCCTGTATTTTTCACTGCTAAGTGGGGCCCGTCAGCAAGCACAGGTAGACTGAGCTGCAGGCCAAAACACAAGCAGCTCACAAGCCAAACCAATGGGTTGAAAGACAAATTCTGTTTGTGAATGTAGCATCTGACTTGCTGTAAATTTCTGTTAATGTTGTGCATTCAGGGCCGTTTTGATGCCCTGCTGGCATTGCTGCGGAGACAGTATGATCGAGTGGCTGTCATGAGACCCACAGCAAATGACAAGGTATGATACTGTGTTGAAAGTGTTAATGTATAATGGCGGTTAAGGAAAAAAAACACACATTCCACATCAGAACAAAATCCAGCTTGGATTGAGACCCTAGGTTTCTCCCAGAAATGAGCTTATTGTCCTGCTGATGGAACAGCTGAAAAAGACTTGATTACTCATAGCCAGAGCAAATTGTGTGCTAGGCCTTCAGATAAATAAAGCTGTTTTTTAATGGAGACTAGTCTTCATGCTAATGGGGTCAGTGTTTGCAGTGGCTGTCCAAACAAAGAATCTTCAGCTTAGTAGAATGAACAAAAAAAGAACACACCCACACACACAAACTAGATTGCTGGGTGTGGCTCATTGCCTGCCCCTGAAAAGACACACACACACACACACACATACACTCGTCAGGAGGATTTATTTGCTATTAGCATCTTTAGGTCAAGAACTGGAGTCTGGCTGTCGAGTTTCTGGCTGTCACTGATGAGACTCAAGACCCCATATCGAAGACTGTTGGGTGACCTCTGTCCTCCCACTGACCTGACTGTCACTCTTAGTTTGGGCTTCACTGGAGTGATCATCCAGAGTCATGATTATCATCATAAACCCACGCAGCTAATGAAAGTGTTTGGGTGTAATAAGGATGGACTGTTCAAAACACTTTTATTTCTTGTAAACCACAGAAACCACAGTGACTCCCCTTGTATTTTTTATTACACATGTATAATAATAAAATAATAAAAACAATGGGGCAGGTTTTTGTGTATAGTATTGTTTACAGCTGCTCAACTGAGATAATTATTTTGCAAAGGAACATATTGGTATAGGGACGTAGGATGTTTTTTTATAGTGCTAGTACATGATTAGATTGTTGTGGTCACAAAATATTCAAAATCGAAAATTGGCCTCAAAATCAAAGAATAGTATTGAGTATGAAAATAGTACTCCTGTCACTTTAAAATTAATCTATTGGTTATTTTGACGATTGTATGACTATGAGTAATCATATACTCATATATTATAACAGCAAATTTTACTTCATATACATAAAGTTGAGATAATAAGGACTTTTGTGAGATTCTGCTGGAGTGGGTGCCCCCCTCTTTTTTTCTTGTAGTGCAGAACCTTATAATAAGCGGGATCATTTATTGTGAGACAGACATTAAAGGAAAATAAATTGCTTAAGGGCAGAAGTTCTTTACCCCGTTGAGATTTCTTTTCCCATAAGAGTTTTTTCTGTTCATTTTTTCTGAAATGTTTCTGTGTCCATGTCTCACATTAGGCCACATTCATCATGCCTGATTTACCTTTAAGATGGCAGGTTGCTCTGCATCTATTAAAAAGCTCACTCAATTGAGTCCAATTATTCCAAATTACTGTAAATGTCAGTGGGAGGAAACATATAAAAATAATTCCTTATGACCACATAACACACATTCACACAACCTGATGTGAACGAATGAGTGCCATCGGTTTCAGATGACTGACGAACACTAGCAATTGCATGGTGTGTCACCGGTCTCTAAATGAGGCCACTAGCAGCACTGCCTGCGAGATGCGAGGCATTTTGTCATGTTTTATAGTTATACAAGATAATGAGGTGCGCTGAGTGGAGTGAGGGGTGAAGATAAAGGCCTAGAGCTGCTTGGGAGTGGTTGACCGTTTACCTTTTACCATTTGAACTGTAACACCCTGCTGTTGTGTTTGTGTTTCAGGGCCGCTGCATCAAGTTCACGAGGATTCAGAGTCATTAAGCCAATCGCTACATGTTCTTCAAGTGCCTGCTTTTTGTGCACATGATTTTTGGATAGATTATTATGAATAATACAGTTTCTGGGTAGTTATGGATAACTGGTGTGCACATTAGTAATTGTAATTTTTGCACCTGCAGTTTTTTAATGTTTTTGTTACATTGGCTGATGTTTTTCTAATGATTTAACAGATCTAATAATTGTGCAGGTTTTGTCTGATTAATTTGTGTATATATGTTGAGAGAGAGAAAGACAGTATAAACACTTGCATTAGTATTTAACATATGAAACCGATCTTTGGATCATTTCAGATGAATGGTAATATATACTGACGGCTTGTGTTCAATTAGGCTGAGAATTCAGAGCACAAAATTTGTTGAGGAAGCACTGATCTAGACGTTAAAAATTATTTGTAAATATTATGTTCTGTTGTTGATGTTAAAATGATAGTGTATGTCAAGGCTGATAAATTTGCCAATATAATAAAGCCAGGTCTGAATTGTTCATGGACATGGAACATAAGTGAAACAAACAGGTTACAACACAATGATCTAAAGTCCCTACATCTAATACCACCAATAGCATTACTGTTTAATATTTTGACCACTGCTGACTATCAAATAAACATTTTTTTACAACGAGCTTTTGTCTGGGCATTTAAAAGTTAGTTATATTTATATTTAGTTTAATATATTTTAATATATTAAAAAGGAACGAAGATGCTGTGTTTAAAAGATATGGAGGACGATGAATCTCCTGACTTGTAAGAGTCATAAAGTCATAGGCCATTGTAAAACTACACAGAAGTAAACACAGGCAGCATTTTAATATATGCAACAATAATAAACAAGAACAATAATAATAATAACAATGAACTAATGTAATAATGTTTCCTGGGTTAAACAGCAGCTTTAAACAATTATGTAATTTCACTAACAAACATTTACAAGTAATACAAAAACATTCTTATTCTATTTTTCATCTTTACATTTTATTCTTACACACTTTACATTAAAATATGTTTTAAATAAAAAAAATGAAATAAATACAAAATTAAAACACAAAACAATATTATTTTATTTGTAAACATTTAGGTGTTAGAATGTAAAACCAGTACCATGAACCAGTAAAATAAACTCCTGGATGCTAAAATTATTTAACAACTACTTAAAAAAAAAAAAACTTTTTATGCAGGTTTTGGTATTTTAGCTCCAGGAGTTCAGTTTCCTGTTTCATTTGTTCAATTTCAACACCTTAATAAAATGTTCATAAATAAAAAATGTTTAAAATGTTTACTTTTGTAATTGTAAAAAATATTTGTTAAAATTCAATTAAGGCGTTAAAATCGAATACATGCTAGTAAAATGTATTACGAACAAGGAAAATAAACTGGATACTGAAAGGATTTAATTTCTTGGAGAAGTTTAGTTTTAACGCAGGTTCGGTAATTTGCTATTCTGAATCGCTGATACCAAGAGCGGAATGTGTGACGGCTTGCCATATATTTGTGCATAATGGTATTCATATACCGACTTTTAGCAGTTCTTATGACATCTGTACTTGCTGAATATTAATGTTCTGTATCAAAACTGTGGGCTAAAGCCGTATTTGAGACATTTTTGTATGTGAACCGAAAACTCGTCCCGCTTCTTGTCGCGGGATTTGTGCGTCACACAAACTCCTGGCTGCCGCCTCTGTTAGGCAGAATGAACGCGATGCTAATAATAACATGTTAAAAACCAGATGTTTGCGAACATGTGAAGCCCTGTGAACGATGTACTGGGGTCGACACCTTAAGGTGAGACATTTCATCATGTGTGGGTGAATTTAAATGATCGGGAAGTTAAAAAATGTGAATTGGAAACGATGTTGATGTTAGCTAGCTGGCGCTAGGCGGTCCGTCAGTCAGTAACAGCTGCAGCTGAATGTGGGTCAGTGGAGCCCTGTCTTAAAAACACCAAAGACAAGCCTCCACAACCTTTTTTACTATACATCAGCAACTTAAATCTGTGGTGTAGTGATTAAAACAGCAGTAGCCGGAGGAACATTCACTGTCCTGTGATTTGTCAATGACCTTATCAGTTTAACATCTCGCACTGAAATCAGAATATACAATTTGCCAGTAAAATGTCAACAACTGTAAATTATTTACTGCTCGTTTGCTTTACTATATTTTCGAATATGTACAATGTATGTCTGAACATTATCAGTGCAACTTATTTTTTAATTTTTGAATAAGAAATGCACAAAATATTAGGCAAATAATTTTGTCAATTTCACAGAAATTAAGGTTACGACTCATATATATATATTAAGGTGTGTCAGTTTTTACAACTACATGAACAGAACAGCTTAAAATGTATATATAAATTCAAATGTTCTTATTTATTTGGAATAATGATGGAAAAAGTTGAGTAATGTTTGAGTACTTTTTACTTTTTTAGTTGTTTATTAAATGTGATGCAAGAAGGATGATTATTTCTGAAGGAAAAGGTGAAAGCTTAGTTTGGGAATTGGAAAATGTGTGTTTATGAATAAAATACTTGGCCAATAGGATAAATAAAATCAGATTTTTATGAGCAGCTGTTCACCATCATCCTGCTGATCATAATAACAGATAATAGCATTAAGACTAAATGAGTAGACAGACTTAACAGTACCAGACCTGTATAAATGTAGATCTATTACAAATATTTTGGATGAAATAGTTTCTGAGCTATGTTTGAAAAAGGTACTGGAAATACTAAGAAAATAAAATATAGCTAAAAGATTTCAGGGACTGCCAGTTTGTCTTCATTCTTGCCCTGTTTGTTGGGAGGGGGTTTGGTGCAAAGCATGTTAACCATCTAGGAGTCCCTGAGGGCAAGTTTCACAAGCACTGCTCTAAGGAATAAGCCCCCCAGCAAAGGTAGCATGGCTAATTTACTAAAGTCTCTTTGCAACCTATCTTGTGGATCTGTTTAAGCTGTTCATTTCCCTTCTACAGTGCTCCTCTATGCTGCCTGCAACCAGATAAGCCAAGATGCCTCAAAAGATTCTAAAGAGTGCCCATTACATTGAGCTGGGCAGCTATCAGTACTGGCCAGTTCTTGTGCCAAGAGGGATCCGTTTGTACACTTATGAACAGATCCCGGTGTTTTTAAAAGAGAACCCATACATCACAGATGGTTACCGAGCACACCTGCCTTCTAGACTATGCCTGAAAAGGTCAGTATCTTCCTGTTGCTGACTGTATGATTTTATGGCTCTTAAAGGCACAATGACATGAGCGTGTCCTTCATTCTTGTAGCATCTTTATTCTGTCCAATGAGACTGTGAATATTTGGAGTCATCTGCTGGGCTTTCTGCTGTTCTTCTTGCTGGGTGTGAACGACATGTCCTCAGTGCTGCCGGCAGCTGGTGCTTCCAGAGAGGACTATGTTATCTACTCCATAGGGCTGTTTTGCTTTCAGGTGGGTGTGTGCACACTTTTCAAAGAGTTTTATTTGAATTTCTGTACTCCTGCCATACCAGAACACTTGATGTGTTTGACTTATGCACAACAGATCTTTTAGTCTGCATATAATACACACGACATCTGAGCAGGAAATAATGGTTTTATGATTAGCAAATCCTGTGTTCAGTCTGGTATGTCTGTATCAAGTTTGCTCCTTTAATTTTCTATGAGCTGTGGAACTAATATACAGTCAAACCATTATTAGCTTGCCCCTATTGGTCCAGGCCCTAAATTTGGCGAGAGGTGAGGTTGGCGAGCTATCGTAACAGGGTAAACGTCTGTCTAATTGAGTGCGACCTAATGGGGTTTGACTAACAAATAATGGAAACTTGTACTCCACCAATCAGCAACTGCCTGAAACAAGTCGGTAAATGATCTCAAATTGACTTGCTTATGTGGTTTTTGACATTGTATAGTGCCATGTTATCTAAATACAATAGTAGTATAGTAGCAGCAGCTTTCTAATAACCTTTGACCTGTTGTGTAATTATGTTTTTAAAATATCAAAAACTAACTTTTAGTATTTTTGGGTTATTCATTTAAAGGGTCTATTTTATAAAAAATACAGTTTTCCACACGTTTCAGAAAATAATAAATAACTCTAAGGGTTATGTAGTATGTAAAAAATGTATGTAAAAATCTTCCCCAGAATAATTTTTCAGCAAACTTTCTGTGTAAGATGGACAACATGCATACATTATTTCTGTCCGGATAAGGTATTTGTGGTTTTGCTGTGTTTAGGTGTGCATGTTGTGCTCCGTGGGTTACCATCTCTTCTGCTGTCATCGATCGGAGAAGACCAGCCGCCGCTGGCTGTCGCTGGACTATGCTGGGATCTCTGTGGGCATTTTGGGCTGCTATGTCCCTGGGGTCTTCTACGCCTTCTACTGCAACAGTGTATGACACCTTTTGTTAATATTTGACAGCTAATCTGCAAGATGGCTTTTCTGCTTTCACTTTTACAACTCAGTATTTATAATTTTATGATATATTGCTTTACACTTGTGCATTTAGATTGCTTCAAGTAATACAATTATACTGTTAAATAAAGAATTAGTTATGAGATGTTGTACTTATTATTACACTGTAACCTTGATTGGAGAAAGTCCAGACCAGTCCAGACAAGTTTCCAGGAACGATTGCTTTTCAGCATTTTACAGATTTTTCTACAGGTACATCTAAAAGAATTATTGTAAAAAAGTTCAATATTTCTTGACATACAGCGAAATATATTAAGCTTTTATTTCTTGGAATTTTGATGATTATGGCTTTCAGATCGCTTCTCTGCCTTTTGGCTAAGATCAAGTGTAGTATCTGTTCTTATCAGTTTAATATCTGATACGTCCTCTATATGAAGACTATATATTAAATGGAATTTTTGAACAGGGAGACAGAATAAGAGCTTGCGGCGTCTGCTCCACACATTGACCTGGTATTGCAGCATCTCCAGGAACAGTGCACTTCTTTTTGTGGGAACATTTCTCCAAGTGGTGAAGATGCCGCACAAAGGGCTTCTACTGTCTGGAACTGTTGTCCATTTTTCAAAAACTTCCCTTGCCATCCACCCCAAAGGTTCTCAATTGGATTTAGATCAGGGGAACATGCAGGATGGTCCAAAAGAGTGATGTTATTCTCCTGGAAGAAGTCCTTTGTCCTGTGGGCATTGTGTACTGTAGCGTTGTCCTGTTACCACACAGACGAGGACCCACATTTATGAGGGATGCTCTCTGCAACATCTGGACATCGGCAGCGGCCGTTTGACGCTCTTGTACCTCCTGAAGCTCCATTGTTTTACTGAAGGAAAAAGCACCTAGATCATTATGATGCCCCCTCCAGTGTGGGGCATAGAAAACATCTCAGGTAGGCTCAGCTTGTCAGGCCAGTAAAGTTGGAAACCATCATGACCATCAAGGTTACATTTTTTTCTCATCAGAGTAACTTTCTTCCACCTTTCAATGTCCCATGTTTGATGTTTTTTTGCAAAGTCCAAACAGCCTGTTCTGTGGTCTTCAAGGACCAGGGTCGAGGGTTGTCCAGTGTCTTGACGGACAGCCAGTTGGATCCTCCGGCTCATGGCTGGTGAAATTTTTTTGAGTCGTTCACTTGACTTTTTTTTGTTCCATAACCCTCAGGATCATTTAAGAAATTCCAAATAACTGTCTCACCTCAGCAGCGATGGTGCTGAGAGAGACCTGCTTATGCAGCTCAACAATCTGACCACGTTCAAAAAGGCAACGTTTTTTTGCCATTGCCGTCAGAACATCATGCCAGTGGGAACCTGACAGAAAATGGCAATGAATCCACAGCTTTTTTACTTTAAGCATTATTGTTAATAAATTTCATGCTTAAAAAATGTTTTGTCTCACTCCCATTTTTTCTTGTATCATGTTGAAGCTCCATGTGGAACCTTGTTAAGATCCAACCATGCAACATATAATTTTTTTGCCATTTGTCAGGTGGTCTTAAACTTTTGATCGGGACTGTATATGGATTTCACTTTCTGAAAGGAATGTCAAGAAATATTGAACTTTTTCATGATATTCAAATTTTTTTTAGATGTTCTCGTATATACTAAAAGTTTTTAATGTAACTATTGTGTATTAATATTTAATTTTAAAAAATCTAAATGAAATTATTTTTAAAATATGATTTATTAGTTTATGGAAACATTCTGGTCCTTTGTGCCTTTACAGGTTAGTAAATAGTTAGTATGCAGTTAGGAAGCTGTGAAGTAAAAACGTGTTTTTAGATTCTGCTGAATTTTCCTATGCTGGCTCTCACTTACTTCTGGTCTCTCCTCAGCTGTGGCGGCAGGTGTACCTGGTAACTGTACTGGCTCTGATTCTGGCTGTGTTCTCAGCCCAGATCCATCCCCTCTACCATACACAGGAATGGAAGACGCTGCGCTCAGCCATCTTTTGCTCTGTGGCTGGCTATGGCATCATCCCGGCCTGCCACTGGGTCTGGCTCAATGGAGGATTTCACACTGAGATTGTGCAGGTATGCATGGCATGGAAAAGTGGGACCAGGACCAAATTCCTTAATTAAGTTCAGCTATTTTCAAGAGAGATTCAAATAATTCAATATGTTTATTAGTCACATGCCTAGTTATACAAAGACAACAAGCAGTGAAATGTGTCCTGATCCACTCCAGACTGTGCAAAATAGGTCACGTATTCGATATTCGATAAAACTTGAAGCACCTTTTTATTTCGAGTTTTAATGTCCTGAACTGATTTTTAGTTGAATGGATTTGGCCCACCCTGAATATAGAAGAATATACACGCCTTTATTTGGTGATGTCAGTTAAAAATGTTAATGTATGTCTAATTATTGAGAAGTATAAATATGGAGACATAAGGATATTGTTAATTTTCATGTATTTAGTTACTTTGCTTTGACCATATGTAGGTTAACACTGGGTCACTAATATAATAAAATGTGTTGGACAAGAAGAACCAGTAAACTTGGCATTAAGAGATTGTAATATGGGGGGAATCACAGTGTGGACCTGGTAGTTAAGGTTTTCATGCCAAGACAGATCGTAAAGCGTGCACCATAATCCGAATTTCATTGTAAGTTGGAACTCATGCATGTAATGAGGCTGTGGAGGCTAAATTGAACAGCACTGTGCTTTATTAAGAGCTGGGAACAAGCATCTTTGCACACGCACACACCAAACTTTGCTACTTTCAACTCTCTCTCTCGTTCGTTCTCTCGTGTGCTCTGCTGACTCACTCACTACTAGTGGCAAGAACAATCTGTATGCAGCTCAGTCCCTAGAGTCTCTTTCACAGACCCATATTACCCAAAAGCATTTAGTAGTATCAACTGCATTCTGGTACCGAATATGACAGTAAGTACGTATATAAAAATAAACACATGGAGTGTAAATGCTGTTGGAAAAAAAAAGCCAGTGTCATAACCATGAATTATCGCAAGTTGAGGGCATCATAATCCGAGGACTCCCTGTATATGAAAGTACCAGTAGATACATACAATGTAAATGAGCACAGGGAATAATGCACATTACAGTCTAAATACCTTTATCTATAAATGTGAGAGATGAGAAGTTGTATAAAATGCAGTATGTAAAAGGGACCAGTACACTCATCAATATTGCATAATAGTGTAAAACAGGAATTAAGATGACAAGTGGGTGGTCTTCATTTACTCTCTCTAGGTATTTTTCCCACGAGTCATGGTCATGTATCTACTTGCTGGCTCTGCTTTCTTGTTCTACATCAGTAAAGTCCCTGAACGCTACTTTCCAGGTAAGCTCTCTGATCTCCATCTTTATAAAAACACAGAACACTTAGATATTATAAGACATAAAGAAGTACATCAGTTGTAAATGTTAATGATATTTAATACCAACCTGAAATAAACATTGTTTTTTTTTTTTACCTTGATGGTTTATGCTACTAGTCATAGTAAACATGTTAGCTTCTCAAAATCAGACATATAATTAAAAGACCATTCTTGCTTTCTCCTAATCTTCTATTATGATTACTGAATGGGGAAAAATAAAATTAACCAATAAAATAAATTTTCACCTCCCATTGAATCTTTTCCACCTATCAGTTGCACACTCTCAGATAAGAGACATTTTGTTTCATTTGCAAACATGTATGGGAGGAAAATGCATTATGATTTTTTAAATCCTGTTGAAAGCCAGTGTTCTCCAATGTTGCAATACATAGAATTTTTTTATGTTACCGATGCCTATTTGTGTACCATGCCTTGACCCATAGTCTGCTGGGTTCTGCTCCAGCAACCCCTGTGACCTGAAATGGATTAATCAGTTTGGATGATGGATGGATGCCATTAATGTACTCATTAATATACTTTTTTAAACAGGGCAGCTGAACTACCTAGGTGCCAGTCACCAGCTGTGGCATGTATTGGTGGTGCTGATGTTCTACTGGTGGCACCAGACGGCAGTCTACATCATGCACTACAGACACAGTCAGCCATGTCTGGAACACAGCAGTAGCGCTGGCTAATCCTGCTTTCACACACAGAATAGTAGACTCCAGCCACACCTCAGCACTAAAGTACTTCAGTATGAGCAGTGGTTCTCCTTCCTGTTCCTGGTGTACCTCCAGCCCCCAGCACACCAGATACAAGTAATGAGATAATTAACAAGCCTGTTCTGAGGTGAACTGTAGCAGGATGAACAAAACATACAGGGTGGTGGTACTTCAGGACCAGGACTGAGAACCACTGAGCAAGTGCAATGGTTTGTATCACTGAAGTACCCCAAAATGCTTTTCCTGCTCAAACATAGCACTTTGTAATCATCAGCTATGATAAATCCTTTCATAAACTGAGTTCGGTATGTTAGAGCAGAAAAGACACTGATGATGATCTATATTTAAATAATGAATTGTATATCACAGTGGTACGTCTGCCTCTTCTTTAAATGCTGTAATATTTGTGGTGATACTGTGAATGTTTGAACTGGAATATTGGATTTTCTGTTACAGAACAATTCTACTTTTCAGAAGTCAGTACTTTTGGAATATTGAACATGCAATCAGTACATGTTGGATTAGTAAGGGGTAATTTTATAACGAGTATGTATGTATCATTCTAAAACTGCCTGTATAACTTGTTCTCTCATTTGAATGTGATTATTTCCTAAGGCATTAATATGAATGGGGGGGAGGGGTGGTGGTAGTATGATATTAAGATATATGCACAAATATACACATAAACTCTGAAATATAAACAAAATTATGATTATTTGTACTATAATTTAATGTTTAATTTAACAGTAGCATAATCATTTTGATGCACATGCCCAAATCTCAGTCATACTACAAATATCAGTTCAGTTCATTAGATTAGATTGAATGAATGAAGCAATGCACTATGGGAAGGTGTCTTTTAGTCATATCTGGAATACTATCCCTATAGCACGTGAAGAGGCTCATAGTGCAGCACAAGCTTTTTCATTGCTTTATTGTGAATCAAGCAAGTCATCTCTTATTTGCCTTCAGACACAAAGCATTAATGTCCTGTGCAGTGAAGGAACTCAAATGCCTGAACAAATTTGAAATCTCTTTCATATCTCTGTCATATGAACCCATGGATTAACACAATGAACTTCTAATAATATTACTGACAGAGCCTGGGTGCTGTATATGCTGTTTTCTGTTACTTTTCCTGTCATTTTATGATTATGAAACCGATATAAGTGTTGTGAATTAATTTTCTTGTATTATAACTGCTGTATGTGGACATTTTATAACTGTCTTTCTTGGTTGGAGGCTGTTTAGGTTGAGGAAATATTGTGGGATCAAAGTTACTTGAACAAAGCCTAGGAGATGTGAAGAACATTAGTGTCGGCCTGCTGCTCAACATGGTTTTTAAAGGTTTTCCCTTTAGATTGGGCCCATCCCAGGTCCGTAGGGGTCAGGACCACTTGTCCTAACACTGAGCCGATGAACATGGTGTACGTTTCGACAGTCGCGGACAACTCTGTATTAACGTGGCTGCTTCTGTACTGCTGCCTTTTTATTTCTGTTTTGCTGTTGGCCTTATTTTCTTTGTTGAACATTCTTTTGGAATGATGGACTTGAACTGCACCTGTCTGAATGCTGTTACTGAATAAAAATGAGTCTTTTCTACGTAGATATTGGGCTTTGACCTTAAAGCTTCTTTTGCTCAGTTGTACCATCCATGGTTTTCATGCAGCAGTGGTGAGGCTCATGGAACAAAAGATCCTGAGCTGCTTGAGAAACGGTTCTTCACATTAATTTTTAATATCCACATTGTGAAATGGCTTTTACAATGCACGTTAGACAGATGATAAATTTAATCCAAAAGCTGTTGTAATCCACCGCTTTTTGTCTTAGACTGTCATGAGGGATTAGCGAGAGTGCTGGCCTTTCTCTGCCCGACAGCTAATTGGACTCAGAATGGGGTTTGGAGGTCAAATTTTCCTTTGTAGAACTAATCAAAACACCAGATTATACACAATATGACAGTAATCCAGAAGGTTTCACTTTTGTGACTCCAGATTAGTTTGCATCTCATACTGCATATGCTTGGCTTGTTATCTGCATTTTATTTATCAGAAAATAATTTGATCATAACTCTTTGATTGGTTACAACATGGTTACATATGCAATATTTTATTTTGTTCTGTTTTAAACAGTCTTTACCATTGACATGTGATAATACAATGTAATCTTGTGTAATCTAATACAACTTCTGATTTTCATGAATGCAGCTGTTGCTTTGACCTCACAGATGCTCCAGAAGAAATGAAAGTCTCTTTCTGGTAGAAAAACCGTTAGATCTACAACTGAAACTGGGCTAAGAACCTTCGTAGGATTTGCCAGCAGCTGTGAGGTAATGACAATACCTATTGTCTATGGGATTAGACATTTGATTAAAGACTAATCTCTACTGGCTAGTCACTTTCATCTGATTTTGGTAAATAATATAATATACAGGCCGGGCATGTAATCCTATTCCAGGTTAATGCCTTTGTGTGAAAGGAAACATTCATTTTAATGTTCCAGCATGTCTCTGCAATGGACTAGTAACAGAATGGTGTAGCTTATTGTGTTAAAGAACAATGGTTTCTTTGAAGAAAGTTTCTAGAAGTGTTACTGCTTCACAAACCATGAATTTATTATGTATATTATCATTCTCTGCTGGACAACAGAAACGACAAACCCAATTTTTTATCAAAGGACTTTTATTTCTTAAATCTCCAAGTTTAGTGTAATGGGATAAATTGTTCATCTTAAACCAACAGCATTTGTATTTTAGAACAAAAAAGTTTTTTCTAGCACCTCACTGCTAATTTTAACCAAATTTTTTAGCCAAACATGTTCTTTATATCCTGTACTAGAAATAGATTATAAAGGATATAATCAGTAGTGCATTCAAGGAAGGATGCATCACTATAGCTGGGTTCTTCCATATTTTGCTGAATTTTATTTCAGGCTTTATCATCTGCTCCACAAATCCTCAGCAGGGTTTTCCGATAGTCCCTTGATGTCTCAGACTGGAGGAGAGGTCATAATTTTATTTAGAAATTGTGATCAAGCTGGGTAATAATAACTCATGTAGAGTTTATGCGATCATCTATTATCACTTACAAAAAGTTACACATTCAGTTGTGCCCATAATATACCAGGAAATAGAAAAGACTGATTATTCTTCCATGTAATTTGTTGCAAATAAAAAAAAATGAAGAAAAAGATGAAAAAAAAGCCCACTTTGGCGTAAGTTATGTTGGAAATGCTGAGGACATGTTCCCACCACCTTCTAACAAGAAGCACCTTCTTTGAAAGATTGCAAATTGTTTTCGATTAATAAAGTCAAATGAAATGTTTAATTTAATAAATCGCATGTGCTTAACCCCTTGAATCCTGGGCTTATTATTCAATTATTAATATTAAGGCTTTTAATTCCAGCTACAACTATTTTATTAAAATAACTGTGAAACTAAAAGGCATTATTTGGAGTTGCATGATGAATTGTGGACGTATATGAGCCCTTAGGATTTAAGGGGTTAACTTAAAAATGTAGATTGAAGTGCTAAAATAGAAAACCTTCATAATCAGTGTCGTGGCATAAGTGCACACAGGAAGTGCTTCACTTTTCAGCCAGTAAGATGCAGTAAAGTTTAGTCATGTGCAAGTCAAGGCTGTTCTTTGGGCGGAGCTTATCTTTGGCCCTTCCCACTCAGTCATCTCCTCCACAAATCATCTTCAGACACTGGCCGTAGTCACTGCCTGTGTCAGACTAGAATCAGGTAAGATCAAGAATTCAGAATTAAGGTTCAGTGATTCATAAGAACAAGGAAAGAAAGACAAGAGAGAAGAAAAGCACTGAAATGAGCAGACTATATTTAAAAATTTGCCATTTTACTGGGGGATTGGAAATCTGGGCCGTTTTTGTTTCCATAAAATTCTCCCACAATCAAAAACAACTGAAAATTAGGTTTTTTGCAGCTCATATCCATCAAACTACATTTCCAGTGTAAGTTTTTGGATCATCTAAAGCTAAATGAGGGAAAATGTTTTTTTCCAATTCCTCTGCAAATAATGCCAAACTTTTTGAAGAGTGAAACATTTTTCAGTCAAAATCTTTTTGATGAGGATGTTGCTTGTGGAGATAATAAGGGCTGTGATGTGACAGTGAAATTTTAATACAGTTTTACCCAGTGACACATGAGGAGCAGGTAGTGGGACGATACTTTGCCCAAGGGTACCTCAACAGTGCACGGACCAGGACTTAAACTGGTGACCCTCTGATTTCAGGGGCAAGATCTGAACCGCTAGGTCACCACTATTTATATTCAGACTTACCTCAATTGCAGAGTATAGGGAGCAGCCATAGAGCTTTTTATACTCTGCCCTGATGTCCAGTAGGTCAATCTCTGACCGGCTGACCATAATCCTCGTCAATACTGATTCGGTGGTTCCCATGCCCTGAACAAACAGATCAAACTCTGTGATCTGGTGTGTGTGCGTGTGTGTTAGAGCAACACTGGTCCTGCAGGACTGGTGTCTAGCACATTTTGGTAGCTCCCCTACTCAAATCACCAAACTGTGCTGCACACCAGCCTCCAGGACTAGTTGTCTACATCAGTCCTTCATTAAATAAAGTAGGCTTCTTCTGATGGAACCAAACAAATACATGTGATGACTGGAGAGCACCAATATTATCAATATGTATTCTTATAATCAGCCTTTTCATTAATCATTTTAAAATATTTTGCATTTGCACCTATTCTAAATTGTTAAATGTTTTCAGTGCAAAAACATGCAAATATGTAGTGTGACAGAATTTGAGATGATCAGAAAGACCCCATGAGACTCACAGGGGGATAATCTGAGTGGAGAAAAGAAATTGAGTGACAGAATTTACCACCAGCACTCAACAAGAACTTGACTTGGAGTGAGAACTCCCCTTAAGTAAGGCCAGGCACAAATGATGACGGTTGCAATCATTTACTAAGCGAGAGCTCTGTGCTGCCCTCTGGTGACCATTGTTGGCTTAGCAGATGTCCCTGTCCCAGACCCTGTCCCTTTTAGTTCATGGTGTAAAGCAGCTACAAGCTAAGCTGTGTTTGCTGTGCATGCTTCGCTTACCTTCATACTATCATGGAGTCGCTCGGCCAGATAAGCTGGAACACTCTTCACACATTTCACTGTAATTTCATGCATGTAAAGTCAGTGGAAAATTGTTTAACTTGGTAACAACGTTTAAACAATGCAAAAAAATGCAAAGAAAATTGTTTTATGAAAAGAAAAAAATTGTCTTACCTATGGCTACCAGAATATTCTCTAGCTTTCCAGACATCTCACTCTCGATGCTCTGCTGTAGAGTCTTCCCAGTCAGATTCTTGTATTCCACCAGGGCTTTAAAAATCAGACAGACAACAATACAGCAGCTGTAACTATGGAGGATGGAAAATTAGGCTTTCTACTCATTCAATGTACGAAAGGACTGTAAATAGAGATTGGCGAAGACCAGGTGCGTGGTTTTAAAGATAAATTACAACAAAGCATTTCTGGAGAGTCTTTTGGTGGATATATGTGTATCAGTGCAGTGTGTGAATATGGCTCATATTATTTTTTTATGTAGCACCACTGTTTCAAGAATTACATATGACAAAGTTGTGAAGTACAATCAAGTATCATGAAGTATTATGATGTATTGTTGCCATAATAACTGTAAATTAGTTTGTAATAGTATAAACCAAAGATAAGACACTTGGTACCATAGACACTGTTAAATATTAAAGAGTTTAACAGCAACAAAACGTTTGAAAAGAAGAGAGGTCATTCTGCAGCTTCTGTGTATGTTCTAGATAATACCATTAATATCCACTCTTACTCTGTCGGAGCTGTGGAACACTCCTGTGGCACAGGATCTCAATGAACTTGCTCTCGTCCGTCCCCCATCTCTTCTCTCCAGCTTCATTCAGGACCTATACATAGTTATACATAGTTAGGTGGACATAGAAGATGTTTTAGCAAAAAACTGTGGCCACATTATACTTGTATTTAGTACAGGAGGAGTAAACTGGAGCTCTGAGAATGTTGCTAACACACACTAGAAGTCAATAGTCACCCAAATCTGTTCCACAAGTCCATCCTCAGAACCTGCATTCAGTTCAACGTTAAGGAGAGCAGACTTTTGGACACAGTGTGACTAACTTTACACCTATAAAACTGAACAAAACTTCACAGTGTAGCTAAACGCTACAGACAGTCTTTCAAGGCAACAGGGTCTGTTTTCACAAACCACTTCAGGAGTAGGAGTGGTGATCAGTTCTTGCAACAATGTCCACATTTATGATGCTTTGTGAATACCAGCCATCATGTTTTCTGAAATAGTTGTTTGTGGGAAAGAACTTTATTTCTATTGATGTGAAAGTGACAACGGAGGGTCCTCGAATTACATCGCACTCGACATTCGATGATTCGTGTTTGGTCACTAGCTCTTTAAAAAAATTAATTACAGCATTTATGAATTAAGTTTTGGCATGTTTCATGGGGAGCAATGCATTGTGGACTATGTAGTGTCTGATGCAGGAACCCTGGTGTGTAATAGGGTTGGGAAAATATATATGTAATAGTGTTGCTTTCTGGCAGTAGCAGCGAGAGCACGGTTTGCCAGCACATATAAGGGAGTATAATGCAGTTGAACATTTGCTAAATGCTTTATAGTAATGCTGTGATAGAAACCAGTGTTAATTATATGCATGCTACTTGTTCATGCATGTTGTAGGCTGTTAATAAAGCCTCCACAGCATTATAACATGCACATGTTAGGTCGCACTTGGAGGAATGGACCCCTGACGTAAATTGAGGACCCCCTGTATTTATCATTGTAAACACACTAAATCACACACAATGTGTAAAACTCTGTATTTAACTCATCACAGTGGGCAGCTATCAGCAATAGCGTTGTGGGGACTGTACCTTAACAGTACCTCAGTGGTGCCAGGGATCAGGGCTGGATTTAAACCTGTGACCTTCTGATCCCAATGGCCTAACCACTAGGCCAGTTGCACAGTAGGGATAGACAATATGGACTTTAATTTATCCCAATATCTCATGGTATATTTTCATAATGATATTAAAATAAGCAATTAAATGTAACAATTTTCGCCACAACAAATACTAAATTAGAGGCCTTTTGTAATCATCAGTAATTAACTAAAATGAACTATACTGGTGATTACAAAATCCAGGAGTGGAATCTGGATTCAGGGTCCACACTTGAAGACCTCTGTAGCAGTTACAGGATGATACAAATCAGAACAGGAATTTGATCTAACAAATAATGGTGCAACTCTATAAATGCTCACATTGTACTAAAGTAGAAACACATCAGCAATGTTTTCAGTATATATAGTATAGTATATATATAGTGCCGGTGTATCATGGACGATTTGGCATAGGCCTAGCTCACAGTAAGTCAGAACTTTTCATTCATTCATTCATTATCCACATGGTCACGGGTAAACCAGAGCCAATCACAACTGGCTACAGGCCAGGGTAGGGTTTACCTTGGACAAGAGGCCAGCCCATCACAAGGCAACACACAAAAACACCTATGGGCAATCTAGAGTAGCCAATCACAAACCAGAGAACCCAGAGGAAACCCATACAAACACAGGAAGAACATATACACTCAGCACAGAAAAGCACCTGTGACCAAACCTGGGGAGCGAACCCAGGACCTTCTTACTGTGAGGCACTGAACAAGTCTGCTCCACCTTAAAAGAGCTGAAGGTGGTTGGAGTAGACTGAGAGAAGTTTCAGTGAAGTATTTTTAAGGAAACCATTTGGTTGACACCTTAGCTGATTGACTATATAGTGGATATTTTTCTTCCCCCAACAATTCCTTATATTCAAACCTTTAATATTTCTTTTTACTCACAGCACAGTATGTGATATGTCATTTTAAAATCATTGAATACACATTTTTTGCTTTTACAATGTAGCTCTAGAGCTCATTTTTCTCAGCTCCAGTAACTGAAACTCGATCGCCCACAACAATCTTTACCTTAGCATCCGCCTTAGCTTTCGCCACATCCACAGTTTTACTCTCGTCCCTCTTGCCCTGTGGGTTAAGCAAAATGGCAAGAGTTGCCATTAGTCATGTTCACCTGTATATATACCTGTCCCCACATTTGTGTCTGATTTACAAATTAAATTCAAATACAAAAAGACCATCAGCAGCACCCACTTCAGCTAAGATCAGCACAGTTTTCCCATAATCCCCTGACACCTCAGACTTCAGGTCATGAACTAATGATCTCCCGGTTTCTGAAAAAAGACCATGTTTAACATGAAATCAGGATTTAATACAGTTAACAGTCTATAAAAAAAATAAATTAACCAAAACAACAGGATTAAAAAAGCACAAACCAGCCAAATATGCATCAGACAGGGCCTTGATCTGATTGTTCGATCGGGATGCAAATATCTCCGTCAGGGTGATTTCTGTTGTTCCAGCTCCCTGAGTTTAAACAACACAGTCACTGAATATGAACATATTTTTGGACCAATTATTCTGATTTAATGAGATTAGCGGTGTACAAAGTCGGTCCTGGAGGGCCAGTGTCCAGCAAAGTTTGGTTGGCCCCTAAACCTGAACCTGGCTATTAATAGGTGAGTTGAAGCAAGTGAAATCACCAAACTGCTGGACACCAGCTCTCCAGGCCTGGAGCTGGACATCCCTGTTATAGAGGGTATAACATAATACAGTCAGGCAGGATAATTGTCAAAAAAGGACACAGGATGATATTTGCGATATATATATACACACACATATACATATACACCCACACACACACACTCTTACACATTACAAATGTCAAGGTAAATAAAAGTTAAATAAGGTAAATAAATTCTCCATTCACATAGTGTGCGTGTTAGGAACCTATGACGCCTTTAAGAAATTGTTTGGCAAATAAAAATAAATAAATAAAAGGTAAAAATTTTTTTTTTTTACTTTAATTGCATGTATAATTTCCTTGCAGTCAAATGCAGCAGGGGGTATGATCAGGGCCAACAGGATTTTCTCAAATTCTCCTCGAGTGTCCCCCTTCAGGTCATCAGCAAGAGTCTGCCATTCAAGAAAGCACAAAGTCCTCATCAGGAAATTGTGTATGCAAGAAAATTCTCCATCCACATAGTGTGTGTGTGTGTTAGGAAACTATGACAGCCTGTAAGAAATTGTTTGGCAAATAAAATAAAATTCAAACAAATAAATGAATAAGCAAATAAATAAATTAAAGTAAAGAAATAAGAGTATTTACACCAATAAAAATATGCATAAATAAATAAAATAATGTTTTTTAAAACTTTGCTTTAGTTTAGTGCTGTAACTATGACTAACGCTGCTTACAAACCCAAGACAGTGGTAGTCACCACAACAGCCCAAACTGTTCCAGTAAAAATATAACACCATAACTCCTCTTTAACTTTTAACTTGAACTCAAACCACATCCAGATCTAGATCCAGATCTACATTACATTTGTACAGACATTTAAGGCTCACAGGAAGTCAGCAATGGATGTGGTAAAAGTGGAAAGAGTGGATTAAAGGATGTTTCTATTATCTACTTATAGAAACAGCCTGGGCTTTTTGAGGTCTAGTGTTTGATAGCAACATTAAATTCTCAACTGCTGTTCTAACGTTAAAAAAAGACATTTAACACTAAAAATTTAATGTCAATCAAATCATTTGCTTATGAAGGGAAGAGTGGGAGAGCAGGAGTTGTGTGACTTACCCTCCCAGTGGCTTGCTGATAAGCTTTGCAGATGAGCTGGCGCTGGGCATTGCTTCTCTGAGTCAAAATGTCAATCAGAGTCTTCTCATTGGTTCCTGATAATGTGCATACACACACACCATGTCTGCCACCATGCACATTCTTCACCTGAGAGTTGCATAAATTTACTTAGTGACAAGTGGCTAAGCCAGTCAGGTCAGCAGCAGTTCTGCAGTGCCTCACCTAGGCCTTCTAAGGCCTTCCTTAAAGCAGCAGCATCTTCAGCTGGTTTGAAACCGGGCTTTTCTTTAACAGTCCCTCTGGCGCTAGACTGCAAGACACAAACAGGATGTAGAAAGACCAGTTTTGAAACTAAATTTATAAAAGCTCATAAGGAAGAAGACCTGCGAGCAAATAGGAATATTCTTACAGTAACTGTCAATGAGTCTGGTGAATCCAGAAGAAGGTCCAGATCATCCTGGAACACAAGAGGCGTAATCCGATTGTTCAGGCATGAATTACTGAACACATATCAGAGTTTTGCATTTTCAAGAACATAATTTATATCATACTCACCCACACAGAAGACATTCTTGCAGTTTACCCTGCATTCAGACATCAGAGGTTGGCCATTAGTAGGAGTGTAACAATGTATCGATGCATCAATCAAAATAGTGCATGATCGATTTCACAATTAACCTGACTTCATTTTACTGTTTTGCTGATTACTACATTGCTGTATTTGACCTTTATTAAAATATGTTCAGATTATAATCTGTTTGAGTTCATGGAAGTGTAGCTGACAGTGTGACATTTAAATACTGACCACAGACCTTGGTATCTAGCCATACTAATAAAAATAAAATGTATAAATAATAAGTGATAGAAGTCAATCCAAATGTAATAATAATAAAAAGTGTAAATACATAAATTGTATTATTATTATTATTATTAATAATAATAATAATAATAATAATAATAATAATAAACAGTAAGCTCTTAGAGTCGTACTAATTCAAATAAGGAGAACAGTCAAGCCAAATTCAATAATAATAATAATAATAATAATAATAATCATAATAATAACAATAACAACAACAACAACAATAATAATAATAATAATAATAATATTATTATAATAGTAAACAGTAAGCTCTTAGAGTCATACTAATAAACATAAAAATACAAATAAAGAAAACAGTCAGGTCAAATTTAATACTACTAATACTACTACTAATACTACTACTACTACTACTACTACTAATAATAATAATAATAATAATAATAATAATAATAATAGAGAAAATGGCAAGCTCTTCAAGCCATACTAATAAAAATAATATATATTTTCAAATTTTAAGTGTAAATAGTCATTCTGCTCTTTAAATGATCAGGCTTTTTCAGGATCGACAGAGAGGCCAGGCAGAGAGAGAGACAGGGTCACTCCCTATTCAAACAGGCTGCAAACCCGCACATTCTGCACATTGTTCTGAGGCCACGTCACTATAACTTACTACACAATACAAGAGCGACTTCTACAAAACTCAAAGCTTAAACTTCACACAAACAGGACAAAAACTGAGAAAATCAAAAACAGCTTTTTTTCTGCATCACTGCACCATCCAGTTTGGGAAAGAAAAAGTGAAACTAAACTAAAAAGTAAAATGCTCTGTTTTCCCACGACACAGCACCAAGCTGGGATCAGTGAAATTGACATAAAGACGAGGGTGAAGTTTGATTTAGCTTTTACGCCAATTGCTCAGATTTTTTCCGTTCCACCTTAAAAGGCGCGGCTGTTCCATTGTGGTGCATGAGGCGCCACAATGGAGTTGCTGTACCATTTAAGGTGGACCGTGAAATTCAAACAAGAGACAAACTCCTGCGAAGATAATGAAGTTATATTGTTTCTGATGTTTTCTTTTATATTCATTCCACAACAAAACAGCTACTTTACCTTAGCAGCTGCCTCTCTGCAGCCCCTTTTCCTGGTCCGGACTGAAACCTGGCAGAGCTCCCACCCATTGCAGGAAATGAGCTCAGGGATGTGACTCCATCATCACATGTGTAATCACTGCCAACGCGTGCAGTTCTTTATACTGTAGTCTTATTTATTCAGTCTTATTTCCAGTGAAAAATAAAAATCCAAAGTAAAAGTTTAGTTTAATATAAAAAAGAGGAAAAATATGAACTTCGCGAGCAGTGTACTTTTAAATAATAAATGGCAAAAATAAATAAATAAAAGTGCAGTTCTATGGTTAGAACTGTCCCCTCACAGCAAGAAGGTCCTACGTTCGGGTTCCTGGATTGTCCACAGGGTCTTTCAGGGTCAAGTGTACAAGCTCTCATTGTGTTCCCATGGATTTTGTCCGGGTGCTCTGGTTTCCTCCCACTGTCTAAAGCAGGGGTCACCAACATTTTTAAAACTGAGAGCTACTTCACAGAAACTGAGCTGTAAGAAGGGCGACCAGTTTCATTCATGCATCTTACATAACACATTTGCTCTGTTTACCTTTATTTATGTATTATTAATAATGATTAATGACACTCATCTATGTGAAGGCACTGATCACATTTATGATGAGATATGTGCAGGTTTCTTTCACAGTAGTAAAAAAGAACTCCTCATCCCACTCACTGTGAAAACGATACAATTTCCTTCCTTTTTCTGACATGTTTTTGGGATAAGAAACCACCTTCAGCGCTAGCGAGTTTACTCTCCACCAACATTTTGACATGCGCACAATACTGACCGTTAAACTAGAATAGAACAGAATTTACCTAAACTGATCTAAACTTGATCTAAACTAACAAAGATATATAAAAGCAAATTTGATTAAAGAAACATAGCAACATGGTAAAATGTAATTTTAGATGCTGCTTATTGGTGAGTTTTTGGATCAGGTCCGTGTGGTTCTTGGGGGCACCCTGGTGGAAAAAGCACCATGTTGGTGACCCCTGGTCTAAAAGCTTGTGGTTTAGGTTCACTGGCTTCTCTACATTGTCCATAGGTCCATAGATGGATGGACAGATGGATGACACACAGACAGACAGGCAGACAGACAGAAAGACATATAGCCTGTGACCAAAATGTCTGGTTAAATTCCTAAAACCGCCAGCAGGCTGAACCCTGAGCAAGGCACCAGGGTCCTGTGTTTGATGCTCCAGGTGTGTGTGACCACTGCCTTTAATGGGTACAATACAGGCATGATCCATTTCACTGCATGCTGTATCTCTACTTCTATTCTTCTCAAATTCAGATTCAGACACTGTGAAATGCATTGTGCCAGAAGTGTATTTGAAGTTTGAATTGATGTAACATGTTGCTTTTTGTTCTCCTAAATGAAAATTTACTTTGCATTTCATTCAGAGTATTTATTTAAATGGAATAAAATCTATCAGATGACTTATTACCACACAAAGTTTTTATTTTTGGCAGAAACGTCACAATTCTTTTATAGTGTCAGTTCAAACAAACACCCAACGCAGAGATCAATATACCACTTTCAGTTATTTTCTATCAGCAGCAAGATTACTGCTCCCTTAACGGATCTGGTCAGTATAATCATGAGACTTAAATTACATGTCAAAAGATAAGCATGATATCTTAATTTCCTTTCCAGATAAGAAAGATAATGAATGGCCTGAGAAGCCATAAAGTAATAACCATAAGGAACATTAACCAGACATGGTCCAGCATGTCATCTTTACTTTATGATTATGATTATAATGTAAATCAAACACTCCATTTAAAGCAATACACGATATTAAAAGTAGCACAGAACTCTTTATAGTCTCAGACATTACAAATGGCAGCGTTTATGGGAAAATCCACCAATTTGTTTTCCAAATTGTAAATGAAACCTGGGGTTATGATGTCTTCAGCATAATTATAAGTATCCAAAACCATCAGTCAAGCTACAGTACATGTGCCTTTTGAGTCTTTATATGTCATGATGAAATCTGAACAATATGTTATCACTCAAAGTGCACCACCACAAAATGTGATTTCTGCATTTAACACATCCACATGAGGAGCAGTGGGCAGCCACCAACAGGTACATCTCAATAAATAAGAATTTTGAGATTAAGTTCAATATTTCTTGACAGTCCTTTTAGAAAGTGAAATTCATATATTATATAAATTTATTACACATAGAGTAAAATATGTCAAGCCCTTATTTCTTGGAATTTTTAAGATTATGGCTTTCAAATAATAAAATCCAAAATTCACTGTCTCAGAAAATTTGAATATCACATATTAAAACAGAAATGTCAGGCTTGCTTTGATCTCAGCCTTCAGGTCGTCTGCATTGTTGGGTCTGGTGATTCTCTATGGGATTCAGGTCAGGAGAGTTTGTTGCCAATCAAGCACAATAACAGCCTGAAAGTTGAACCAGCTTTTGGTACCTTTGGCAGTGTGGGCAGGTGCCAAGTCCTGCTGGAAAATGAAATCAGCATCTCCATAAAGCTTGACAGCAGAAGAAAGCATTAAGTGCTCCAAGATTTCCTGGTAGATGCCCCCAAAATCATCACTGACTGCGGAAACTTCACACTGGACTTCAAACAACATGGATTCTGTGCCTCTTCACTCTTCCTCCAGACTCTGGAACATTGTGATTTACATTTTACAATTTACATTCATCTGAAAAGGGGACTTTGGATACTGAGTCCAGTGCTTTTTCTCCTTAGTCCAGGTAAGATGCTTCTGACATTGTCTCTGTGACTTGGAGTTCAGGAGTAACTTGACACAAGGAATGCAACATTTGTAGCCCATGTCTAGGATTCATCTGCGCGTGGTGGCTCATGATGCACTGACTTCAGCCTCTCAACGCTGCAGTTGTCCCTGTTACTGGTGCATCTTTTCCTAACACACTTTTTCCTTCCACTCATTTTTCTATGTATATACTTGGATACAGAACTCTTAACAACCCGTATCTTTAGCAATGACCTTTTGTGGCTTACCCTCCTTGTGGAGGGTGTCAATGACTGTTTTCTGGACATCTGTCAAGTCAGCCGTCTTTCCCAAGATTGAACTTTTTCACAATATTCAAATTTTCTGAGACAGTAAATTTTGAGTTTTATTATTTGAAAGCTATAATCATCGAAATTCCAGGAAATAAATGCTTCACATATTTCATTCTATGTGTAATGAATCTATATAATATATACACTTTCTGAAAGAAATGTCAAAAAGTATTGAACTTTTGGTGTATATCCAAGATCAGGATTGGACTTCCTGGACTTATAATTGTAGTATTTTGGCCCTTGGTAGATTATATTAATAGTCTGCATTCTTCATTTAAAAATAAATCGTCATTTGATTGTGTTTAAGACCAGATCTCAGCATAAAATTACTGTAGATCCTTTCATACACTGTAGCTGTGTCCAGGATTATTAAATGGGATGTCTCACATATTTGTGAGCAATGTACCTACAGCAATGGTAAATGGAACCAGATGTCAGAATGCCTCAAAACACTCCCTCATAAAATAAATAAATAAATAATGAATTAAATAAATACTCTGATACTATATAAATACTATATAAAAACATATGGTGTGGGAATGAGATAATTGTTACAGTTAGACGTGGAAACAAGATAAATCAGTTGTTAGAGTTATTGTTTGCCCATGAGTTAGTAAGGTGTGGGGAAAAGGATCATTCAGTTGTTACAGTTACGTCTTCACCATGAGTTAGTAAGGTGTGGGAACAAGATAATTCAGTTATTACAGTTACCGTTTGCCCATGAGTTAGTAAAGCATGAGAACAAGTTAATGAAGTTATTACAGTTACATTTTGCCCACTAGTTAGTAAAGTGTGGGAACAAGATAATTGTTACAGTTACATCCTGTACAAGTTAGTTTAGGTGTAGGAACAAGATAATTGAGTTCTGATTGTTGACCTGACGTTGTATGTTCTGGGAACAGATGACACAAGTCATTTCCATGTGTGACTTGATGGCCATAGCTTATTGCCCTGACTTTAATTGTAGTCATGCATTAAGATCTTATGCACACACCTTAATTGTTGCCAACATAGTTTTGTATGAAGGGATGTTACCAGTGGTGTGCTGTACCAAAAGAATGCTTTTGGACTTTTGCATCATTCTGAAAGAAACAGAACTCAAAAATGTAATTGCCACTTGCCTTTTGTCCAAAGAAAGATTCACCTTTCCAGACGATGCTCAGCACTCCTAAACATCTAAACTAAAACATCTCCAACTTCAGTTCCAGAGCTTTCCACCTCTTCCTGGCTCTTCCTCTGACAGAAAATGCACAGCAGATAGGTACACATGATCAGGTACAGAGCCACAACGAGCCACACTACAGCACTGAACACGACAAAGAACAACAGGCTCCCATCCATCTTGGTTGGCCAAGAGGAAATTGAGAGGTTGAGAGCAAGAGAGGGTGTGCGTGCAAGGTAACGATGCTCTTGGCTCTGTGCAAACATCATAACAAATGTCCTTCCAGTTGAAGCCGGGCATTGTCAGAATGATGCCTTGGAAGAGCAACTTTGGTTCCCTTAAGAATCTTTTATTCCTCAATATTTTCATGAGAATTCTTGAAAAATGTCCTTAAGAAATCGATGGCAAATTTATGACCAGTTATGATGCACAAATATGTCAGCACTTTTTGGCCCATGGTTGTGAATGGTTGTCCTGAGTCCTGTGATGGGTTGGCCTCCTGTCCAGGGTGAACTCTGCCTTGGTCCCATAGTCAACTGAGTGTCACTGAAATGTGATTTTGAGTGTATTTAGATTCTGTTTTGCCTAAGATCAAGTTCCCAACATATATATATATTCTTTTTTCTTTCAGATTTATTTCTATTCTGTGTAGTCCATGGAGCACATCTGATTAGATTTCACTGCTGGTCATACTTGTATAACCTAGTATGTGATGAATAAAGGATCTTAAATCTTGAGACTCTTCATGAAAACTGTGTATGTGAAATTTCTTCTTGAATTCTATGAATGGCTTATGTAGGGCCATTTGTATATACAGAAGATGAAAACGTTTTTTACTCTTTAAATATGCAAATAACCCTCTCTCAGACTATAACAGCAACATGGGTGATGTTTAGTCTCATTGGTCTAGAAATAGCAGTAATAATTCAGGTGCTTAAAGTATAAGAAATCAGTTCTGTTCTGTTCAACATCATTAAATCCACTGCTAAAACACTTTTTTCCCACTAGTGCAGAATCTTAAAGCAGCTCTTACCCAGAGCAAAGTCCTGATAGTGCAGACCATCACCATTGTTCTGGGATTCATGCTGCAACCTGAGATTTCCCAAAGAGGTAAGAGAAGACTTTGAGGTTCCTGAGGATTTGCCAGGACTTTAAGCTTTATGTCTGGAGGAATCACTGCACAGTTCGTGCAACCAGACATACACCCAATCCAAATGCGAATATATGCCCATTTGGACCCATGACAAATAAATGTGCTGTCCTGGAGCTCACATTTCCAGGCATTGTAGGACCATGGATGACCACTTGGTGGAGTCATGTCCACATTTTAAAGAGTTGGAGCAACTTTGAAGCAGCCAGTGCATTTTTCAATAAAGAAGTCAAAGCTTGGGTTCTCACACTGTGCTCCTGGAGGTCCAGCACAGCTTGGGGATTTCCTTGCAAGGCTGATTCATCTCATAAGTTAAAGTGATGGTGAAACCAAGAGTAAACCACACACAGTTCTCCTTGTAGCCCGCATCAAGGGTGAGTCAATAAGTAAAGCTTATTTATATTTGCTTTGTGATGGGTTGGCCTCCTGTTCGGGATGGATCATGCCTCATAGTCAGTTGGGATTGGCTCCAGCTTCCCTGCTACTCAACCAATGAAATATTTCATATATTTAGTGTACAAGCATATTTAAAAAGCACATTTAAAAAAATACACAGACAAAAAATCTAATAAAATTCAATAAAATAAAGTAATAAAGATAAAATAAAACCAAGAAGAATCATGAACATCACATATCAAAATGTCTCAAAAGCCTTGGAATAAAAAATAATTTTAATGTCTTAAGTTTAGGAGAAGCTCTAACATCAGCAGGTGGACTATTCCATAACCATAGACTGTGAAAGCGCAATCTACCTTACATTTAAACCAAAAAAGGTTGTTTGATGACCTCAGTGATCTGGGGGTAGGTTTACAGTGGAGGAGTTGGCCAATGTTTAGGGGAACCAGCCCATTTAAACCCTTAAACACATACAATAAGACAATACGCTGAAATCTTAGGATCCCAGCACTTGAGGAACATGTTCTGAGATGATTTACACAAAGAGTTTTAGAGTAAGTAAGTCGAGATGACATAAAAGCGAGGAGAGCTCTCTCTACGCTGGAAAAAGTCCAAACAGGTTTCATGTTTGAGACTATATGAATATGATAGAAAACTCCTCTGATCACAGAATTAACTTGAATTAAGCTTGTCAAATTTAAGGTAAATATGTAAAGTCATTAAGTAAAGTTTATTTAAACTTCATAGATTTCTATGGTTTATTTATAAAAAAAATTGGAAAATAAAACAAACAAGATAAAAACAAAATTAGATTATAACATATTAATCAAAGGCTTTTCTGATGGTCCTGATATGAAGATCTCAGTGCTGTTGAATAGTGTTGTAGAAGGTTCATTATGTACAAAGAGGCCTGATTATGTGGGGCTTTAAAAACCAGCACAAGAATTGAATTCTAAAATGTATAAATAATGTAAACTAAATAAATTAATAAAAACTCTAAATGTTTAATTATTTTAGTTGTTGAAATTTCTCCCAAAGTCTTTGCTCATTCCTTACACCTTTATACACCTCTGGTTGTAGCAGATGTAGCTTGTGGATAGGACATTAGGCTTGTGATCGGTCCCAACCCAGGCACCATTGAGGTGCCCTTCACCTCCATGGTTAAATGCAGAGGTCACATTACATTGTGGTGATGTTCACAATGACAAATAGTGACTTTCACAGCTGAGTATCACCAGCACAACAATGGAGCTGACTTCACTTAGACCCTTAACTACTTCGCTGCTTGTCTGAGACGGGGAAAGCTGAGTTGAGTAAATGGGGAGAGCTGAGTAAATGGGGAGAGCGGAGTAAATGGGGAAAGCTGAGTTGAGTAAATGGAGAGAGCTGAGTAAATGGGGAGAGCTGAGTTGAGTAAATGGGGAAAGCTGAGTAAAT